>JAAGKR010001622.1:93431-118113 GCA_011419295.1 Clarias macrocephalus
TCTCTCCATTTCTCAGAATTGCAGCAACCAAGTTTCTCGCCGACTCACTCATTCTTTCTAAAGATGGCGCTGTGTTTCGATGACGTCATGTTTCATTCAATATATACTTAGTTTTCATTCAATATATTCAGACTTTTCATTCAATATATCAGTTTTCAATCAATATATTCGGAATCCATTCAATATTCTCACGTTTCATTCAATATATTCAGAGTTTTCATTAAGTTCTCTCATGAACTATATATATATATATATTAGACACAAGACGAGGTCTTACAGGAAAGCTGGAAATGTATTAGGAATATTGGGGAAGGTAAGGGTTAAAAGGAGGGAGGAAGGGATAAAGGGATTGAATTATATGATTGATATATATATATATATATATAAAAGGCGCACTCTCTCTGGAGGTAGGCAGCTTCCTCCTTCTGCAGGTATGCAAGGGGATCTTTTTCTTCTCTTTTTCTGTGTTGTTCCAAATGTCTGAATAAAATGTTAGAGCAAAGTTAAAGCAAAAAAACTTAAGATGCTATGGGGGAGTTTGCCCAGGGTGCCATTCACACTAGAACCGCCACTGCATACACTACATATGTATTCTCCTTAAGAATATTCTTATCAATGTGTCAAAGAGATTTATGACATGTCTGTACCTTTGGACATTCCTTCTCACATAATATATTTATTTTTATCTTTAAAAAAAAACAAATAAATGATACAATCAATTCAAAGTATACCAACTTAGAATATGAATAATTTTCTGTCGAAAGAAAAAAAAAAACATTGTCTTGGTGTAAAAATGTCACATTTCCTGTACATGAAGATGCCGACTTGCTAAGCTTACAGCAGATCTCATCCCTCTTCTAACACTGAATAAATAGATGCTTCCATAAGCAAACTACATAATGAGTGAAACCAAGCATACAAGAAATGCAATACTGAGTATGCATCAGTAATTCACAGCTGACCTATGCATGTATTCACAGGTCAGTGAAGCACTACAGCTCATCAATCATGAACACTCCTCCTGGCCTTTTATTCCACGCTTTGATTCAGTGACATATAAAAACCCTTTACATTCATCCTAAACCTGTCACCTTGACATTGCTTTTTCACTAGAAGTACACTGTGCTTTTTACTCAGTGCAAAGCCAATGAGGCATTTTGTGCTTCTTTTACAGCCGCTATCTCCGCTATCAAACTCAATTCTCAAAAAAAAAAAAAAAAAAAAGTTTCTTTCGATAGATAGTCACCACCAGTTTGTGCTGCAATTAAAAAAAAAGAAAAAAATTATAATCTTAACAGTGAAGACTGTTGCTTGTATATATGGCCTCTAACTACTGATTTCTCGACCAGCTGAGATAAAACCTCATATGCTCCGATGTGTCTGTTCTATCTTGAGCATCTTTTATTCAGCATGGACAGCAGCCCTTGCTGCAGATATGACAGAAATCGCAAGCCCCATCTCTCTTCAATTGAACGTGCTTACCAAAGCATAACCTCCATTAAAAATAACAAGATTGGAATAGCAAAAGAGTAGAACATGCTGTTGAGAGAAAGCAAAACAAAACCAGAAGCAGTTTCTGCTTGAGGGCCAAACTGATTTCGCTGTACATGAGTACACACATAAAGGAGATAAGCACAAACAAAACTAGGTATGAAATTGCTCTTATGTGACTAGCATAAACATTGCATACTACTGCAGCTAAGATATTATACTTTAATATACAGAAATGGCTTTTTTTTGTACAGCAATAGTGTTTGTTCCAATTTAGCCTGTTAAAACCATAGGGGACTTCCATAATATCTTTCTAATTGAGTTAATACCTATTACAGGATCTTATAATATGCATGTACAAAGTTTTTTTATTTATTTATTTATTTTTTGACACTGCAGCAAACTAAATGCAATTCTAATCTAAGAACGAATCTAATTCTAATTCTTAAAAACTTATGATACAGTAATAAGAAATACTGAACCTTCTTAGGAGCGGGGCACCAAAAGAAGCAAAACAATAACAAACAGGAAAACAGGCCAAATCAGCCCTGCAGCAAGGCAACATCATGGGGCAAGTTCAATATTTGAAATGAGGCCTGGGTCTAAGCCAGGGCAGATACTTGTGAAAGGCATCCTTATCCAATCAGCGAAAGCTGTTTACAGTAGCAAGGTCTGTTTAGCCTGTCTCATAAGCCAAAAAATGGATAAAAGGCATAGACAACCCTTCGAAGAGGAAGACAGACAGATGAGACTCTAATCATCAATTCAAGTGTATTGCACAAATATTGTCACAAAGCAGCTTACCAGAAATATACATTTAGCGTAGGATAGGATGGGATGGGATGGGATGGGATAGGATAGGATAGGATAGGATAGGATAGGATAGGATAGGATAGGATGGAATGGGATGGGATGGGATGGGATGGGATAGGATAGGAAGATTTGTCTGTTTATCTGTAGGCAGTGATGGCAGGGAAAAATGACCTGGGATGACATAAGCAAGAGAGCTTGAGAGAAGCCAGGCTCATTTGAATGCTGCTGTATAGCATCCCTATAAATAAATCCCTTTTATAACTGTGTGCTATAAGGTCAAAAAGTGCAATTCTATAACAAGGAAATTTATTTTAGTTGATGTAAAAGCCACTGTATTGAGGTTAACAACTGTTCACTGCTAACAACTTGGGAACAAAACTGTTTATGGCCATTCCAATTATCAAACTTTCATAGCAATCGCAGTGATGAGCCATCATAGCAGTTTATATCAAATGCCGTCCAAAGCCAACTGTTCTAAGTCAATAAATCCACAGTCATTTTATAAACTCTGCATGTACATCAGCACCAGCACAATCAGAAAATTCAGACAAAACTGACAATGACTTAGAGTCAACACTGGCCATGTTACAGCCTATCACAGCCTTGCATGTCCAGCAAGTCCAGTTGCAGCCAAACGTCATTCCGAAGACTTATTGTGTGTAACCATGGAATACCAGCAGAAGTGGTGGCAGTGTTTACTGTATGATTTCTCAAATGACGCGATCGAATTAGTCTGTCTTGTCTTGGCGTTGTCACTCTTGGCATCCAGAACTAGGGTGATCAGCAGTGGAACCAGTTGTTCATCTGTTCCATAGCCTGAAAATGGTATTTTTGGCAACTCCAAACTGCCTGGCGACATCTGCTCACCTTGCATCGAGCTGAAGCAGTCTGATGGCCCTCTCTCTGCTAGCATTGTCTAAATGGGGCATCGTAGTATGAAGACAAAATGCACAATCAGAATGTTTTCTTTACTTTTGATACCAAGACATCTGGACATAATCAAATGGTAAATTTTGTGCATGTGCACAGCACCCAATGAGAAGATGTGAGTTAGGTTATTCATGAAAAGTAATGCTGTACTTGACATGGTAGTAATTTTACCTTTTTTAATGTAACAAGGCAAACTAAATTTTATAAATTTAATATATATATATATATATATATATATATATATTTTTTTTTTTTTTTTTTATTACAACATTTCATTTGTCCGTGAGCATATTTTAGTTGCAACAAAATAATCTACAGTAGGTACAAATAACTTCATTCAGAATAGCCTCTAAAAACTCACTCATTCACTCACTCACTATACTGCTAATCCCATACAGCCTCGGTGGACGCCAAGAGATTATCCCAGGGGACTAGGGGCTCAAGACAGGATACACCTCAGATGGGGTGCCAATCCATCACAGGGCATCAAAGCACACGCACACACACACTCATTCATACAATATGGCCAAACTGGAAATGACAGTTAGCCTACTTTGCATGCATTTGGATGTTGGGAGGAAACTGGTGTACAAAGAGGAAATCCACCAAGGACATGCAAACTCCACACACACACCCACTTTGGGGAAGAGGGGGGTGGTGAGGGGATTTGAGGGGGGATAGTGGTGGCTCAGGCAGCTTAGGCTCTAGGTTGTTGATTTGGGGATTTGGGGAATCTGTGGATCAAGATTGGGTTTCAAGCCCTGCCATTGGAAGAGTTGCATCAGGAAGGGCATCCAACATAAAACCTGTGCCAAGTTGTGTGCGGATCGAGTGTCAAGGGGTCTGCTGTGGTGAGCCCTTGATGGAAGCAGCCAAAAGAGAGTTAGTTTAATAAAACATGCATCCATGACAAACCCATCTATGACTATGTATCCAAACATTTTTGGTTTGCATATTGTCCTAAGCAAAATAAATAAGAGAGTCTTGGAGTCTTGAAGGGAGGGTTCCCAATTAAGTATTAAAAATACAGTTAAACTTGGATTGCGGGCATACAGTAATTCGTTCTGGAAACGTGCTTGTATATCAAAGTACAGTATATCAAAGCAGATTTCCCCATAAGAAATAATGGAAACTCTGATGATTTGTTCCACAGCCAAAAAATACTCGTATAAATATAATTAATATAAAATGTAAAGTAAAAATGAAACCAATTAACCTTCACTTTACCTTTTAAAAGATTCCTGACAGAGCAGTGTCTGTGCAGGTGTGTGTGTGTGTGTGTGTGTTGTGTGTGTTGTGTGTGTGTGAGTGTGTGTGTGAGATCTTTAACAAGGAACCTCTTTAATGACACTTGCTTTTGCTTTATGTGGTCACAATGTTATATTAAACAGTACACATGCGCGCAAATGTTGTCTATACGAGAGACAATGAGAGACTGAGCATGGAAGACAATTATTCACATTCCTGAAGTGCGTGCAAGAACAGAACCATTGGCTCATTTGTGATCGTATTTTAAAACCTTGCTCGTTTGTCAAGTTCAAATTTATTAAAGATCTTTGCTCGTCTTGAAAAATGCTCGCAGACCAAGTTACTCACTGTATTAGGCCAAACGTTCAGGACAATTCTCAGTTCAGTCTAGTAGCTAGTTGCTTTTTGTATTATTATGTTTGCTTTATCTGTATTATTATAAGTCATGTTTCTATGTAAGGGAAAAAAAAGTTTGACATTTTTTTTTAAATCAATGTAACCTGTAAACTGTTGTGAGAAACTACAGTGTAAATTATGTGTTATATAAACACATAAAATGAATATAAAGCCACTCGGTTGTACATAATGTTCAATGTGGCATCATATACTGTAGAATGTGCCTTACCTTGCAATTTAATGTGCTCTCTACAGTATGAGCCTCATGCTGACCAATGCTACTATATTCCTTTGCTCTTTCCCCAGCTTACATATTAGTTAAATATCTGTCTTGTGTATCTGCTGAGCGAGTGGTGCTCAGGTCAAACTAGGACTTGAACTATTAACAGGGTGGCCATAAAGTTTGGATGCAAAGGCATTAGAAAAAAAAAATTCCCTTTGTTTTTAGTTAAAAGCTGGTTTTTAAGGTAACAACTAGAGCTTAAATAGAACCAGACCCAACACTGCTTGACCTTTTTCTTTTCAGAGGTCTGTCTAAGCCAAGGATAATTTTTTAACATTGCAAAAAAGGATGAAATTATCTCTCCATGTAATGAAAGAAACATTAAATAAAATTATCAGAACATTTTCGTATAAATTGTGCTGAAACATTGGTTTAATTCATCAAGGTTTCTTTTTATTATTTTGTATTATAGACTTACATTTAATGAAGCAACACATGTTGGATGTAGTGTATTTTAACTTCTATTTCTTTTTCCTATTATGTTCACTGTTTATTTTTGGCCTATTTATAAAATAATGGCATGTGTTAATTTAGTGCACTTGCTGTGGAAGTTTTGGAACATTTATCCTCGTATGTCTTGATGTAATAAAATATATAAAACATTAATAGTAAAAAAAGATTCACTTATTTTACAGGTTGCTCAAGTGCATAAAGGTTTGCTGGTGTAAAACCTAAGCATGTGGTTACTTCAATGAATTTATTATGCTGCATGTGTAATTATTTGACAAATGATGTCATCAATGCATAGACATAAGTGTGTGTAATTAGTAGAATGCTCAGTTAAGTTTACAGCTTGCTATATATTTTGCAACTTTTTGGTTAATTTGTAAATGTATGAAGTAAATGTAAATAAAATATTGTATTTTTTTTTTTTTTTTTTTTTACAACTGGTCCATTAGTACAGGGCAAACACTCTAATAATCCTTTGGGCTACAAATAACCAATTTTTTCAGCTCTTTAGCACTTATGCTTAGGATAAGCTTGTAGCATGTTTTGACATTGAGAAACAATATATTTGGAGTGACACTAACCTGAGCAACTTATTAGCATTTACAACAGTGATGCCTGAAAACCCATGACCTTATTCATCACTGTTATGAAGCCATGCCATTGTAGGAGCTTTGTGGCTTTTGAAAGGCTTCAGTAAAAGAACGACTGCTGGTTATGGAACTTTAATTGGCTGGCTGTCTGTGTTGAGAAAGAACCACTGTCTCATTAATAAATGGCAGACAAGTAAACATCGTCTCTGAGGCCAGAACCTGTTAGAGACATTGTTTCTGCCCTATCTGGTCCCATCTTCGTTGTCCTCCTGCAAGGCTGTTGAACTGATATTCAAATATGTTTACTCTTTGTTCAGTGAAAGCAAATGCTGCACAGCTGTGATTTAATCACACCAGCAGTGTAATTAGTCTTACTATTCTCCACTCCTAGCTGTGCTTGTCAGGTGCAATGTTGCATCTCCAGCCCTTCAGAGAGAGCCGCTTTTTTAAAGCTTATTCAGTGCCAAGTGTAAATATTCAAAACTCAAAAATCTCCATTATCCCAAAAACCATAAATGAGTCAAAAATAGCTCCAGTCTGTCTAAACTGAACTGTATGCACATACTGATTTTTGTAAACAATGTAAAAATATTATGCAATGGAAAAGCAATGTCAAAGTATTTAAAGATTTCAGGTTGGTCAGATTGAATATATTTTGAGGAAATCCAATGATTTTTCAACAACAAAACAGTTGTGTATATATGTGAATACTGTTAACAAGAATAAAATACCCTTCCCCAAAAACCTGTTAATGTTCTATAACAGGTTATGGGGGAAACATTCACTGAATTTGCTAGCACTTAATCAATGGGTCTTCCTGAAAATATCCACGCTTATGCAATTGTTGCATGTTGCATTTACATTTCCTGAAGATTATTTTCAGTGATATAGTTATATTGACTGAAATGGTCAAAAGTGCCGTTTTTTAAATTGGAGCCCTGTTACACAAATAGTAGACTGAGTGTAAAAACAATACAGTTTTTTAAAAAAAAGTACTTTTTTTTTTTTTTAATGTACACTGCTGGCCTCTTTAACAAGGCCCTTAATCCTCTCTGTTCCAGAAACACAGTATCATGGCTGATGCTGCTCTCTGACACCAGGTCTTAAGAAATTTAGAAATATGAAAAGATGATCATCCTTATCCCTACATCCCCACTTCATTAGCTACACTTGTTCAACTGCTTGTTAACACAAATACCTAATCAGCCAATCACACTGCAGCAACTCAATGCATTAAGGCAGTCATGGACAAGACAATCTTCTGAAGTTCAAACCATCAGCATGGGAAAGAAAGATTATTTTAAGTGGCTTTGAACGTGGCATGGTTGTTGGTGCCAGACGGGCTGGTCTGAGAATTTCTGCTGATCTACGGGGATTTTAACGTGCACCCACGTCTAGGGCTTACAGAGAATGCTCTGAAAAAGAGAAAATATCCAGTAAGTGTCGGTTCCCTGAGCAAAAATGTTTTTTGGTGCCAGAGGATGGAGGAGATTGGCCAGACTGGTTTGAACTGATAGAAAAGAAACAGTAACTCAAATATCATTTCATTACAACCAAGGTATGTCAAAGAGCATCTCTGCCTACACAACATTGAAGCAGATGGGCTACAGCAGTAAAAGACCACAATGGGTTCAACTACAGTCAACTAAGAACAGGAAACGGAGGGTGGCTCAGCAAAAAATGGACAATAGCACATTGGAAAAATGTTGCCTTGTCTGATGAGTCTCGAGCTCAGGTGGTACTATACGAATTTAGCATAAACAACATAACGCATGCATTTAATCTGCCTTGTATCAATGGTTCAGGCTGGTGGTGGTGGAACAGTGTGGTGTGATTTATTTGACATACTTTGGGCCCCTTAGTACCAGTTGAACATTGTTTAAATGCCACAGCCCAACTGTTGCTGACAATGTACATTGTACAGTGTAACACGTCATGTCACAAAGATAAAATGGAAAGGGGTGCTGCTACACAGTTTGGCTCCATTGAAAACCTAATGGGCACTTGGACTTGGCCTTACTTACAGTTCTCTTTGCTGCAAAATCCTCATAGCACATGTACCTTCAAGGAGCGTTCAACACAGAAGAGATGCATGTGTCTGTGGGAATACACACAATCATTCATGAATACCATTTGCACATTCAGAGCCTGTTGGGGCCCTGGGCAAACATTTGCAGGTGGGCTTACCAACCAGAATTCATCACCATTATCTTATATTATCAAATAATCTGACACTAAAAAAAAAGAGCAAAAAAAAATGGCAGTGTAAATAATTTGTAGTTCTATAATTCATAGCATTATATATATATATATATATATATATATATATATATATATATATATATATATATAAAGAACATAAAAACCTTGTAATGTAAAAATATAAAGAACAGAAAAAAATAGAGGGAGGTCAGGTCTCCTAATGTCATTGCAAACCTTGCCACTGTTGTAGTTTAAAGTTTGTCAGACCTTGGACCCCTACTGACAAGCAGTCTGCCTTGCCTGTTGAGAAGCAATGCCTCATTACAGCAACACAGTACAGGAACTTGGCTGGGAGTTTTTTTGCTACATCCCCTGTACAGTCCTGACCTCGCACCAAGCGATTTCCACATATGGGCCATTAAAAGAGTTTCTGGAAAGCCAGTTTTTCAGTTGTGATAAGGCTGACTAATCATAAGATTTACTCTTAAAATTTTGTTCTTTCTATACAGTCAAAAGTCCCTCCTTAACTGGAAAAGAATTTGAACTTGAGAACTTGTGGCATAAAGAAGTAGATTCAATACGACTCATCTCCGTTAGAGTTAAACAGTAAGTCAGCTGGCAGGCAAGGTGTTTATCCACTGTCCACCAGTTTTTCTTTGCCTATTTTGTGTTGCAAACTACTTTAGAATCTTATAGTGATTTTAATACATTTTAATCCATGGCTCATACTGCTTCATCCTATATACAGGGTCACAGGTGGTCTGAACCCTATACCAGGGTGCCAATTCATCGCAGGGTGCACACACAAACACACACTCACTTACACACTATGGGCAATCCATGGAGGAGATGAAAGTGGAGAGGGAGGACCCTCACCAGGGTGTTGGAGTGGTGCATATAGACACCTTGGAATACACAAGATGTCACAAGTGTGTGGCATATTAGCCTCATCTGCATGTGGGAGGAAACCGGAGTAGAAAGAGGAAACCCACCGAGCAACATTTTCAGGGAGGATGCAACTTACGGCAACTTCACTGACTTGGAGAAGTACACATCATCAGTAACCAGCTACATCAACAAGTGCACCGATGACATCACTGTCTCCACGAACATCATCTCACGCCTCAATCAGAAACCATGTATTACTATGGAGGTGTGTGCACTTCTGAAGACCCGAGACTCCACCTTCAGAATGGGGGACAAGGTGGCCCTAAGAACAGCAAGGCCCAAATTTCCTGGGCCATCAGAGAGGCAAAGCATGTGCACGCCCAAAGAATCCATAACCACTTCAGGGACATGTGGCAGTGCATGGGACACGCAATGCATGTGGCAGGGCATACATGCAGAACAACATGACAGCGTGGAAGAACATCCCTTCAAAACGACCAGGTGTTGTGTCTCAGCACAACTGATGTGAGAACAGCTCTATGCAGAGTCAACCCACATAAAGCTGCTGGACCAAGCAATATCCCTATAATGGCAGATGTTCTCACCGACATCTTCAACATTCTCTGTGCCATCGTTCCCACATGCTTGAGGTCCACCACCATCATCCCCATGCCGAAAAAAGATGTATGTGCCCCGTCTCAATGACTATCATCCTGTTGCGTGATCATCATCATGAAGTGCTTCAAAGAGGCTTGTCATGAGACACATCAAGATCCTGCTGTTTGTGTATTATCCTAACCATTCAACAGACGATGTCATTTTCACCACACTCCATCTGGCTCTCACACACCTAGACAAGGAGGACACCTATGTTTGAATGCTGTATACAGATTTCTGTTCAGCATTCAATATTATCATCCCCCAACAACTGACTGGGAAGCTGAGCCTGTAGGGCCTGAACACCTCCCTCTTTGACTGGATCCTGGACATTCTGACCGGAAGGCCTCACTTCTGTGAGGCCTTCTGTGCGGATTGGAAACTGCAACTCCATCACCACCACACTGAGTACTGGGCCACCCAGGACTCAGTCCCCTGCTGTTCACACTGCTGACTCACGACTGTGTAGCCACATCATCAAGTTTGCTGATGACACAACCATGGTGGGTCTCATCAGAAAGAATGATGAGCCAGCATACAGAGAGCAAGTGCAGAGGCTAACAGACTGATGCAAAGACAACAACCTGTCTCTGATTGTTGTTAAACAGAAGAGATGGTTGTTGACTTCAGAAGGACACGGAGCGACCACTCTCCGGTGAACATCAATGACAACGCGGTGAAGATCGTTAACAGTACCAAATTCTTGGGTGTCGACCTGGAGAAGAACCTCACCTGGTCCCTCAACAGCAGTTCCTTGCACAAGAAAACCCAACAATGTCTTTTCTTCCTGAGAAGGCTGAGGAAGGTCCAGCTTCCAGCACTGATCCTTAGCACTTTCTATAGATGAACTATCGAGAGCATCTTGAGCAGCTGCATCACTGTCTGGTTTGGGAATTGTGCCATCTCCGCAAGACCCTACAGCGGATAGTGATGACAGCTGAGAAGATTATTAGGGTCTCTCTTACTTATCAAAGACATCTACACCACACACTGAATCCGCAAACCCCCAGCATTGTGGCTGATTGGACAGACCCATCACACTCACTCTTCACCCTCCTGCCATCTGGAAAAAATGTATCAAAGAATTTGAGCCCTCATATCCAGACTGTGCAACAGCTTCTTTCCACAAGCCATCCGTCTCCTCAACAAAAAGGGACTGGACTGATAAACACACAAACACACACACATTGTGATAAACTTAACTACCTCAAAACATTGAGACTGAACTGATAAACAACACACACGGAAACACACTGATCAATAACCATCTTACAATTGTTAATTGAATTTAGTTGAAATGACAATAAAAGCCTACTTGAACTTGAACTCATGTCCTCTTCACTTCTTGGTGCAACTCTAAATACCAGTGGGTGCCAAGCCTTGCAGATAATAAGGTCTTTTCTCTTCTGGTAACAGAATTCCACCTATGTTCATTAAAATTTTTACCCATTGTTTCAACAGTGGACACTGTAGGGTGCTCTGATCTCAGTTCTGTGCTATTTTTCCCCCCTGAGTCTTGTACCAGTAGACTCTGGAAAGGACTTTTGTTCAAGTTCTTGTGCTGATTTATGAGTGCCAGTGTAAATTTGTGCTGAAGTAAAGGCCTGATTGTCAAGGCCTCCTAATTTTGACAGTTGTCCCAGACCTTAGATCCCATTATTGTCACAGTCCATAATGTCCATGGTATTCACCTGCATCTTGTCCTGGCTTTTCGGTCTGTCTATTTGTAGTCAATGTGTCAGTTAGTTCTTTGTCTTGCACCTTTTGTTTTTATATTTTTTGTTATTTTAGCTATTGTCTGTTCCTGATGTGTTTGGCTTTTTGTCTGTTTTCATGTGTTAGTTTTAGTCGTATCCATGCCACTTGTTGTCTAGCCATAGGTTTCATACTGCTGTTAGTATTTAATGTTTGTTTTAATATTTTTAACTTCATCATTAAATGTCAGTCTGCACTTGCACCCTGCTTCGGCTCCCTACATTCTGCTGTGTAGTGTGATCACTCACACTTGTGACATCTTGTGTATTCCAAGGTGTCTATATGCACCACTCCAATACCCTGGTGAGGGTCCTTCCTCTACACTTTCACCTCCTCCATGGATCCACTACACTCCAAGTACAGCTTTTCACGTAGACCTCAATATCCATTGTCCCAAAATCTAGCATCCTGAACAAACCATTCACATCAGAGTTATTGCTCCCTTGCTGATAGCATATGGTCCTGGTTGTGGTCACCCAAGTCCGAAACCTAACTGTGTCCTTTTGCATTGCGTTTAGAAGTAGTGCACATAATATAGTAATAGCTTGTTGTCCGTGTACACTACAAAGGTTGAAGCATAACATAGGTAGTCGCAGAAATGGCCCATATCATAATTTTCTTTTTTCTTTTTTTCTTAATAACTTTTTTCTTTGCCATGTTCTGTTGACACTTAAGGAGGTGGAGGCTTGTTCCCTTTCAAAAGCTACACTCGATGATGCGTGAAAACGCTATGGGAACATCTCTTTGTTCTCCGGTTGTGAAGCCTGTATGTTAAAACCGCCGAATACGTCGGCTTATAACCTCTGCCAGGCATGACGTCACCGAATAAGGTGCACCTGCAGGTTATAAATAGGAGTGAACCGGAAACATCCTAAGATCTTTTTGTCTTTACGACCGCTTTGTGTTTGCGTGTGTGTGTGCAACAGAATCACGGTAGGAAAGAAAAACTTTACTTACCAATAATGGCAAGAGTTGGTTGAGAGATGCGTGCCTCCGTGTGATTTCTTTCAGAGGAAAGAGCAAGCATTGTGATCTCCCTATTAAGGCGCTTCGCGCCCGTTCTCTTCTTTAAAGAGAAACTGTGAGCCACGGCGCATTCCTGGGGCTCGCGTGCATAAGAGACGGTATTTCCCCCTTTCTCTCGCGCTCTCCCCGGATCAGGAAGTTTTAGCATCCGCTTCTCAAGCGTGCTCCGGCGCTTTTTGTGAAGGGGCCGAATAGATTTCCTCTCTCGCCGCAAAAATAAATAAATAAATAAAAGATTAATTAATTAATTAATTAATTAATTAATTAATTAATTAAAAATAATTATTAAATCCCCAAGCGCTCAAAGTTAGACGACAGGTTTCTGTCGGGTGGCCAGGGGAGTGGCCTCAACGAGGGTTCCTCCACTTTTTTTTTTTTTTTGGCGACCTCCATGACAAGTTAACTCTTTCATGGAATAAGCTTTGTTCATCTCCTGTTTTATGATGATACCGCAGTTTGAAAATACGCTTGCCAGCTATCTCTCTCCTGGGAGCTTATCCTCCCTGAAAAAGCCCACACTGCCCACCAAGCCATGTAGACTAACATCTTCGTTGGTGGGAAAAGCTTTTCAGGCAGCGGGTCAGGCTGGTGCTGCCCTGGACACCATGGCGGTTTTGCAGGCATACCAAGCTCACCTGCTAAGAGTTCTGAGCACTGGCGGGTCTATTGATGGCGCCGAGCCACAGATTTATTTCTCTGTGCCACTAAGCAGATGACCTGTGCTATTGGTCATTCTATGGCTGCCGCGGTCGCCACGGAGAGACATCTGTGATTAAACCTCACGGGCATAAAGGTCAGGGATCGCGTTTTCCTCCTTGACTGTCGGCCACCCAGTCCCGACCAGGTCTGGTCCCCACGAGGCGTAAGGCGCAGAAAGAGAGTGTGCCAAGCCAGCTACCCCCTCGTAGAGACAGGGGAGGGACTCATCGCACTTCGCAATCCGCCTCAAAAAGAAAAAAAGAGGAAAAAAAAAAAAAAACACCGGACCTGAGGAGCATTATCTCCGCCAAAAAGGAAGTCCTGAGGTTGACGTGCCCAAGACCACGGGGGTGTCTCCCCCTGGGGAGGGACCTGTAAAAATTCCAATAAGGGATAAAGACTCCTCCCTGGCACCGTTGTCTAATCTCCGCCATCACTGGTGTTTCGGGAAGCAGCGGTCTCCAGCAAAATGTTAGGTGCTCGGTTCCTTCCTGCCTTGTTTCAGGATGCCGGACACCTAACACCCCCCCCCCCCCCCTCTGTTGCACATCGTTCTCCGCGTTTTCAATGGCGTGGTTTTCACTACACAATTACAGACTTTGTGGGAAAAAGGGGCCATAGATCATGTTCCCCTTCCAGACGAGAGATGGGGGGTTGCGTCCAATTTTTCATCTTTTTGGGCTGAACATCAAAATGTTGACAGACAAAATGATTGTTTCTCAAATTCAACCAGAGGTTTGGTTTGTGACGGTCAACCTGAATGATGCATATTTTCATATAGAAATATTGCCACAACACAGAAGGTTCCTGAGGTTTGCTTTCAGGGGCGAAGCTTACCAGTATCGGGTCCTTCTATCTGGCCTAGCCCTGTCACCCCGCACATATAAAATGCACGGATGCAGCTCTGGCTCTATGATTCCAGGGTATCCGTATTCTGAATTGTATAAACGACTGGCTGATCCTAGCTCAGTCTTAATAGCTAGCGCTTCGACATCGGAATGTCGTCCTAGCTCATCTTCATTCTTTAGGATTGAGACTCAACGCTACGAAAGGCGTTCTCTTTCCTGTTCAGAGGACAACATATTTGGGTGTCACATGGGATGCGATCACAAGGCGGGCACAGCTGTTTCCCACTTGTGTCGAACCCATCCTACAACACCCTGATGGAAATCAAGCTAGGCCAGAAAGTGATTCCATCACTTTCAAAGATCTTTAGGTCTCATGGCAGCTGCGTCCATGGTGATACCTTTGGGCCTCCTGCACATGAGGGCATTTTCAGTTGTGGCTAAGAGCCAGGGGGTTTCACTCAAGGGCCAATTCCCAGAGGCTAATAAGGGTTACGCGCCGGGGCTTCATACCCTTTCTATGTGGTTCAGACCCCGGTTTCTGACTTTGGGTCCCACTCTAGGTCTGTCTTGTCGTCGCAAGATGCTAACGTCAGACGCTCCCCTCATGGGCTGGGATGCGGTCTTGGATGGCCGTCCAGCACAAGGGAGCTGGAGAGGTCATCTTCTCGCATGGCACACCAATTGCCTCGAAATGATGGCTGTTTCTGGCCCTGAAACACTTCCTCCAGCAGTTGAGAGGCTACCATGTCCTAGTGCAGGTGGACAACACTGGGGTAGGCTCGTACATAAATCGCAAGGGTGGACAGTGCTCGCGCCGCTTGAACAAGCTAGCACACCATGTTCTGCTTTGGGCACAGGACAAGTTCCTGTCCCTCAGAGCGATTTACAATCCGGGGCACATGAATGTAGGAGCGGACTTGCTATCCAGACAAGCTGTGACACATGGGGACTGGAAACTCCACCCCGAAGTAGTCAGTCAAATCTGGGAAAGATTTTTATATAGCAGAGGTAGACCTCTTCGCCACGCAAGAGACAGCACAATGTCCCCTTTACTACTCTAACTCCTCCAGCTCCCCTGGGTCTGGACGCCATGGCCCACACGTGGCCCAGATTACGCCTTTATGCGTTTCCTCTGATAGTTCTGCTCCCAGGAGTCCTGGCAAGGGTCCGTCAACAGGGTTTCGCCTCTTATCGATAGCGCCCCAGTGGCCGACCAGAGTATGGTTCTCGGATCTAATATATCTCCAATGAGGAGGGATCTTCGGTCTCAGGTGCAGGGGACAATATTTCATCCTTGGCCTGAGCTCTGCAACCCCACGTTGCAGAAGGGGACCAACTAAGACATGCTGGTCTTCCAGTCAGCGTAATTGAAACCATTTTAAGTGCCAGGGCTCCCTTCACTAGAAGAACTTATGCCCTCAAATGGAGTGTATTTGAAAGTTGGTGCATGGTAAGACATGTAGACCCAGTCCACTGCCAGATGCTGGAGTTTCTGCAAGAAAAGTTGTCCTCTGGCTTATGCCCTAGTACTCTCAGAACATACATAGCCGCTATTTTGGCATGCTCTGACAGATGGGGTTTCTGTGGAAAAGCACCATTTAGTTGCCCGTTTTATTCGTGGAGCTAAACGGTACTCGAAGGCCTGGCTTACACCCCTTTTGAACCACTAGAGTCAGCACCAGTCAGGCTTCTGTCTCTTAAGATGGTTTTTCTTATGGCTATTACTTCTAAGAGGATTGGGGATCTGCAGGCTCTGTCAGTCTACCCATCCTGACTAGACTTTTCCCCTGGGCTAGTCAAAGCTATTCTGCATCCTCACCCGAACTATCTTCCAAAGGTTCCATTCTCAACCATACACCCAGTCGTTCTCGAAGCCTTCTGTCCTCCGCCTTTCACAGCTCTGGAGCAGAAAAGACTACACTTACTGTGTCCAGTATGTGCTCTTCGGATTTACATCCACTGCACTAGCCAGTGGCGTAAGTCAGAGCAGCTCTTTATTTGCCATGGGGGTCGCAACCGGGGTGCGGCCCCACTAGACAGACTCTGTCACACTGGGTGAGAGATGCTATTGCCCTAGCCTTATATCGCATTGCTATATTGCTATATATTGCCCATTGCATATTTATAGGTAACAGTATTATGGACTTGACATAATACTTGATGTGTGGCATAAAAATTCAGTAAATGTCTTAACAAAATAAATCAATGTTTTCCATAATCTGCTTTGGATGAATTGCTCTAATATAACCCCTGTAACTGACCAATGGGCAGCAATAATATAGCAAGTTTGGTTCTACCATTTCATTGGATGAGCCATGTGACTTCATCACATTAAAATGAATCCTGTGACAGGGGACCGTACACCTGCTCACCTCTTTATTCAACTCCGCGCACCTACCAGCACTTTAGCCCTAAGGCCAGCGGATAAGGGGCAGGGCGCCATGCCCATTCACCATCCTAGAGTACTGTGGGCGGCTATTAAAGGAGAGTGGAACTCCAGTTTGATGAGTGAAAGGTACAAGATTAGAGACATGTTTCCTAAATATGTTTTTTTCTCTTTTTTCTCTCTCACCCTGCAAACTCGATGACTTCGCTGAACCCAGAGTGAAAACTCGCCGCTGCCCGACCATCCCTCCTGCAGGTTCACTTTCCGCCACCAACCCTGCGCCCTGTTACTGCCCGGCATTGGAAGACGGCGACACTTCCCTTCTGTGAACGGATACGTCCAACTATCCTGTCCCCTTCACTGCCCCTACACTGCTCCTCACATCACTTCCCTGGCCACTTTAAACAATTGCCGTCTCTGTGTCTGTGTGAGTGCTTCGCTGCCGTTAAGGCTCTACAACACCTTTTACCTATTATGTTGTTTTCCAACAAAGCTTTTTGTTAAAAGACTGCTTGTGTACAAATTGTGTGTGGCAAAAGAAAATTTTAATTATTAGTGATTTATAATATAAAAAAATATATAGACTTTGTGAAATTATTTTTGATTTTATAGAAAGAGTATGCTTCTTGCAGATGTGTGTATTTTTCTATTTTTATTTTTTGGTTGGGTAATCTTCCTACGTACTGTACAATGCAACATGGAAGTTAAGAGAAAACTATAAGTACTCTGATGAGATTCTGCTTGAGGTGCGTAAAAAGATTTTTCTGAAAGTGGTGTCGGTATGTGGTTCTGTGTCAAAAAAAAATAAAAAATTCCAAGATTTACAAGGGCTAAATGGCACCGAACTGACAGTTTCAAGAAGCTTAATGAATGTGTGTATCATAGGTGTGTGTCATCTAAAGATGTTACCATGGCAATGTGAAGTCTGCCATGACCCTGTTTTTATAAGGTCTTCTAATAATTCATACCCCGTGTGAGTACATTGTCAGATTATACACATTATCACAATGTGATGGATAATTGATTTTCTTTGTTCTGTCAGAGATGAAGAAATGAGTTTCTATGGCAACTCAGGAGTCTGCTTTTTGCATGCTTTTTGAGCCTCTACAGGACTTCGCCTTCAGCAGTCCACTTCAACCTGGTGTGTGCCTTTTGTCAGCGTATTTCTATCTGGACAGTCAATGGAATTGGACAAGCATACTGGGCGCGCAGAGTCAACCATTAACCTTTTACTGATTGTAGATCAAAGCAATTATGCAAATTAAACATTCCTTGTTGTAACACAGTCTTGGGTTCTTTATACAACTGTTCAAAATAAAACCTAATCTAATTACGCAAAAACAAGAAATACGTCCAAATTACGGCCAAACAATAGAAAATAAATGATGACTTCGGTTATCAGCCTCATTCATGTCAGACTCTGTCTCATCACCCGAGTTAAAAGTCAATTGCCATTTAAGTGCAAGCCTTATCATCGATCTCTATTCACACTAATGTCCATGAGGAAATAACCACTAAGGCACATTTTATCAATTGACTCCAGCCCGAACATTCTCTATTCAAGAAAATAAGTAAATAATAAATAAATAAAATAGAAAATGAAAAGGCATGGGAAACATATTTTAAATATGATTTTTTATTTGTCAATTATTTTTGTCTTTTTTTGGTTGTACTGGCAGACAAGGTACAGTAAATTTCAAGATTTCTCATATAAATGCTTAGGATAGATCTGGAGGTCACTGAAAGTTTAATTTTTTCTTCATTTTCAGTGGTGGAACATACTGTAGACAGGTATTAGAATTCACTCTGTCTTGACTACCTCTGCCTTGAGCTTCAGTTCCAGCTGAAGACAAGCAGCCCCCTAGCATGATACAGCCATTACCATGCTTCACCATGAGTGTTCGTTGCACGACAAGCTGTTTCAGACTGTTGATATTGTTTAGATTTAAGTGCAAAAATTCTACAATGGTCTCCTCAGGATATGACACATTTCATAAAATTTGGACATTCATGGATTTCTTCCCCCTGAGAATGGGCTTGATTAAGCCACTCTACCCCACAGCCAAGGCACGAAAAGTACAAAAAGTGACTGTTGTCACTTGCAGAAAGTGACCATTCCTCGCCAAATATTCCTGCAGCTACTTTAATGTTGTTGTGGGTCACTCAGCTGCCTCTCTGATAAATGTTGATCTTGTTCTTTTCTCTGCTTGGGAGAGACATCCTGTTCTTTGTAAAAAAAAAAAAAAATACTTTAATAGTTTATTTTATCCACTTATTGATGATGGCCTTCACAGTGTTCCATAGTACAGCCAATTCCTTGGAAAGTCTTTTGTACCCCTACCCCTCTCCTGGATGATTTCTTTTAATACTTTAATGCAAGCTTGTTCTGCTTTTGCAAGCTGTTTAGCAGTCAGATAAAACCAAGAGACGCCTGATATTTTACGCAGTTGATCAGAATTGGTTAATCGGTGATAAGTGTGGGATACTTACTTTTGTACATGAGCTTGAAAGTGATCGGTTAATCACTCAGTCACTCATATGACACATTGCTGGTTCTTGTTTATGCATACATAAGGACTAAATGTGCACTTGTGCAAAACATGAACAATACCACTGCTGCTGTCACACACATACGGTATCATTTCATACTCTATGTTTCAGTAATAATGCTGCTGTCATACCTACACGTGATATCGTTTCCTTCTTATAACCCTTTGATATTGCACATTTCATATAGGTTATACATTTTATAGTAGTTAAATCTATCTATCTTCTTATTCTCATCTTTTCCTTTTTAGGTCATAAACTATTGTATAACCATTTTAATGCACATCGTACTGCGTATGGTTGTGTATGTGACAAATAAAATTTGATTTTAGTTTGAATACAATTTTAATCAGATTTATAAATGTCTGCATACACTTTATTTCACTGATTCTATCTAATCACTTCAATTAGGCTGACTAATGAAATCCAGATTCTAATAGTTTATGTACATGTACATAAACTATGTTGACATTTATGATGAAACCTAACATACTTTTACATGACTAGCATTTTAAAATGACATTGATTAACAGGAAGTAACCCTGAATGTTGGCTTATTCGAAATTATTTGCAGGCGTGCATACAAGGCACTGCAGTGGCTCTCTGTAATCAGGGCAATGCTAATTATGTTTTCATAGGCACAGCGTGTTAGGTGTTTCCGGTGATTACTGTGCACTGCTGGGGAGGAGAGCATAATGTGGGCAGAACTTGGTGAAATTCCTACTGAAAGACTGACATGCAAACTGACTTCATGTGATGCCCTTCACCCATCGTTGTACAGGACGGGGCATTCAGGCAACACCGGTGTGACAACAGCCTCAGTGTGGTGTCGGTGGAAACAGTGGGAACAGTAAAATATGATTAAAAAAAAAAGCTATTAAAAAGAATATGGGTAAACAAAAATATGTTTTGAATAGTTGTAGAAAGAAAACTACTAATGACTTTGACAAATTTTACAGCAGCAACACTGTACTATAATTAAATAAACAAACAAATAAATAAATAAATAAATAAATAAAACTGACAGTAAAATTAGATGAAATTCTATCAATAAATCAATAAATAAAATGGTGTTATTAAAATAATGAGCCTAATTAAAAGTTTTCTTTAATTGACATGTAATATCGGACATTTCTGCCTAAATCACAATAATTATAATTAATTTGGGGCACAAAATGAGATTTATTGCTTTGTCATTTAATGAATTTAAATCCAAAGTGTCCCATTCAGAGACCAAATACAATGATTATGGTGTTATAGTGGCACCACAGTAGTGGTTAGCACGGTCACATTAAACCCCCAGGGTCGAGGGTTCGAGTCCTGCCTTCTCATCTGCGTGCATGGAGTGTGGATGTTCTCCCCGAGCTTGGTGGGTTCCCTCCGAGTACTCCGGTTTCCTCCCACAGTCCAAAGCCATGCAGATTAGGCCAGTTCTCATTTCCAAATTGTCTATATTGAGTGAGTTATTGTGCCATGTGATGGATTGGCACCTCATCCAGGGTGTTTTTGTATTAATACCACATAAAATATCATTTAAATCTTAAAGTTTCTATAAAGTCAATTCATACAGGACCTTGTATGTAATTTATGGAATGTACCAAACTTTAGTCTTCATAGCATCACAGTTTCCTGGTTTTCTATATGATTTGTCATTATTTAAGAGAGATTTGGTGAGCCAATGACAATTTTAGATTCTATAGTCTAAGTGGTTAAAAATAATAACAATAAATAATAACCTTGTTGTGAAAAAAAAAACTGCAAAATACAGTATGTACTTTTTACTAACAAAAATGTGAGCAATTCTTGTCATGAAAGAAACATAAATTAAAAAGTAACAAACAAAATTAAAATATATTATATATAAGTAGCTCATGCTAAATACATTATTATGTATTTAAGGACATTTTTTCAGAGCTAATGCTACAATCACTTTACACATGCACATTTTCTGTTAGCGGACTCAAGCAAAAAATAAAATAAAAAATAAAAAACTCTATTCCATCCAGATGTGGCTAACATTCAGCAACAAAACCAACAACAAAATCTGTTCTAAATCTTGCCAAAACATAATGATGGAGGAGGCTGAAAAATTACCAGGTTATCCATCTGGGTTCACCCAAACCAGCATGATGGCCAGCATAGTGGGCAGCTGTAATTATCCAGAATATTGTTATACGTTTGATGAAACTGGCAGAATGTGAGGCTGGCAAGGTGTAGATTAGTTTGGATTTCTGAGTCATTGTGTGCCCTGTTTTTTTTTTTTTGTGTGTTTTTTTTTTTTTTTGTAAGCTCATGCGGACACTATTGATCTGGCTGATGCACAGCATGACAGCCATTGATAGTCATTTTATCTATAACCTGCATTTAAAAGGGTTCAGACATGGAAGGTGGGGTATTTAAATGCCAAACTGAAAAGTACAGATTAGGAAGGGTAAAGGAAGAGGGGGAAAATACTGTGTGTGATTAAAAAAAAATAAAAAATAAAAAGACAAGAGTGAGTGGGAAAAAAAAACGTGTAATAGAATGAAGGCCAGATAAAGCACAGAAGATAGTGGCAGCAAAATAGAGATGGCAAATAGATGAAGGACAAAAGAAAAAAAGGGCATCGGAATGAAGAAAAGAGAGGGTGAAAAAGGAGGGGTTTCTGAAGAAAGCTCCTGACGGAAGAAGCAAATGGCTTTGGCTAAGGAGGACAGACATGAAAGGGCGAGAAGAGCAGCCAAGGATTAAAGCAAGTCCGGAAAGTTTGTCATCATGTAGGCCAAAATGATGGCAGAGATATGGATGCTGGCAGCTTGGGTGCAGCACTTGCCAGCAGACAGTCCACTGCCCCTCACAAGGCCCAGCTGAGCAAAGCAGTTAGAGTCCCAGATTTAATCAGAGCATAGCTGGGTAAGTCCATAAAATTTGATGCGAACCCCATTTTTAATACTGCAGACTAACATTTTTTAAATCTATTAATTGGAATGTCCAAAACAGCAAAAGTCATAATTTATGACCTCAGCTGCATTCCTCCATTATATTGAAGGTAGTTTCGCTTTCTAACAGTGTGCTATAAAATGTAACATTTTGAATATATTTTGCTTTAGTAATACCTATGATATATGATATATGATATATATATATATATATTTCCATTTCTATACATTTCTATGAAATAAGATTTAGAAAACACTGCAATAATTGGAAAATAATCACCCTTACTTGCGTAGTTAACGTACTGAACAGCTATTGAATTTAACATGGTGTCCACTACATCTCAGTCGATTTGTCCCATTGTATGCTGACGGCATGATTTCAGTGAGATAACACTTAACTCACTCACTCATTCTTTATACTGCTTATCGTGTACAAGGCAGGATACATCCAAGATGGGGTGCCAATCCATCACAGGGCACGAACACGCACACACTCACATCTCACTTCCACACAACAGGCAGTTTGGAAATGGTAATCATTCTACTCTGCATGTCTTGGGCTGTGGGAGGAAACCAGGAAGCTGCCAAGCGCAGGTAGAATATGCAAACTCCATGCACACAAACCCAAGGTGGAGGTGCTGGAGATGTAAGACCACAGTGCTAACCCCTACACCACCATAACTCTAAACTGTAATAGTAAAACCATTAGTAGGGTATTTAAATGATCTATAATCATATTTATAACTGTTAGAAAAAGAATGCAGGAGATACAGCATTTCCCGATAAGCACTACATTTTAGTCTCAAGCCATTCATTATGATTGACTCTAATCAGCATGTGTTAGCAGTGCACTAATCACCAAATATGTACAACGGATTTTGAATGGCAATATTGACTTATATTTTAAAATGTATTTTGTATCCTTTGTTAACCAAACTAAAAATCACAATAAATTACTGTGACTCTTGTCCAAAACATTGTGTTTCTCTGGAAACTGTGTACTTTGCTTTAACTTTTAGTTATATCTACTAAATACACGTGTACATCTAACTGTGCAAAGAAAAAAAAAAAAACACTAAAACATTATGTACACTGCAGCTAAAAATTCAAAATGTCCTTCTTTATCTCTCTATTTGCAGAAACACTTTTTGGCTTGTTGCCTCCGTTGATCGCTCTAGCAAACACAGAAATGCTAATACACAGAAATGATTTAAAGCCTGTGGTCAAACCCTTTTGTTTTGTTAATATTATCTTTTGCACCTCAGTGATGAAGAACCGCCATGTTATTTTTATCATGTAAAGTTTTCTTTCTTTCTTTCTATCTTTTTTTTTTCTCGTGTTTAAATTAGCATAATCATGTTTTTTCATGTCCATGGCTCACATGATGCCAATTTTGGTAAATAAGGAAGACAAAGGATTCCATCAGCTACTTCTGGTTGCTCATACAAATGACTTTAATCGTAAATAACAATTTGTTACTCTCTTCTGTTTCTTCCTGAAATGTTTCAGGGACTCGCGGAGCATGGATAATAAGGAAATATATTCGCATCACCGTAATTCCTATTACGCTCTGAAGCAGTGGTGGAAAAATCATATGTAATTTTCCCTCAAAAGCTGTCACACTTAAACAAAATTTAGACAAAAAGACAACCTGAGTTTACACAAAGTAAACAGAACATTTTATATCCAGAAGGGCCCCAAAAGATTTATACACACTTCAAATTTATTATTATTATTTTTGACAGCCTTTTTCTTTAATTACAGCAACAGCAGCGCTTTGGTAGGTTTATGCAATGTTGCAACATTTATTTCAGTCCACAGTTGCAATTAATTTCTCTCCAAGATCTGATATTGATGATGGGAGAGTCGGACTGCTGTGGAAAGTCTTCTCCAGCACATCTCAAAGATTCTCACTGGGGTTAAGGTCTGGGCTCTGTTGTTGCTAATCCATGTGTGAAAATGATGTCTCATGCTCCCTGAACCACTCTTCCACCATTTGAACATGATGAATCCTGGCAATGGAATATACTCGTGCCATCAAGGAAGAAAAGAAATCCACTGATGGGAAAAACCTGGTCTTTCCTTATATTCAGATTGCTAGCAAACCTTGTTTTTTGGGCACATTGCATTGATAAACCTAGACCTGACCAAGGGAAGCAACTTCAAATCATAACGCTGCCCACACCGACCCATCACTCTGGGGAAGGGTAAATCTGTTGCAGCAAATTGATGCCTAGCAAACTGAGGGTGTTTTTTTCTGATTATCCTCATTGGTGGGAGGTTTTCTTCAGGCTGCACAGCTGTTTAGTCCCAGTCCCTTGAGTATGAATTTTTTTTTTCCAACTACATTTCTTTCTCAAAGATGCTGGTTCATCACTATTCTTCCAGGTTTTAATAATACATTGAACAGCCCTTAACCCAATTTTAGTAGTTTCAGCAATTTGCTAAGTGGTTTTCTTTTCTTGATGCAGAGCAATAATTTGAACCTTCTACCACAGAGTAAACAGAGAAACAGAGTAATTTTTGACACAACTATAGGATATGTCTTCTGACAT
>JAAGKR010001623.1:0-43968 GCA_011419295.1 Clarias macrocephalus
TGTGTGTGTGTGTGTGTGTGTGTGTGTGTGTGTGTGTGTGTGTGTGTGTGTGTGTGTGTGTTTATCCTTAAGGCCACATTTTTTAGCACCTCAGGAGCCTCACTCCCATATTGCACTATATGTAGCAGAGAAGAAAAAAAGAAAGAAAAGAAAAACAAGAGGAGTAAACGTTTCAGACCCGACCACCCGTAACTCTCTGGGAGCTGGAGATCTGAGAGCTTTGTGAGATTTAAGTCCAGCCCTGAGGACGAGGCTCGCTGACTCCGCAGTAGTGTCCCAGAATGCCGTGTGTGGTGTTTACTTTGCTGATCCCATGGCTGGGGCTCCAGAGGGACAGCAGACCACCAAGGACTCTCTGGCACCGTGCGGCTGGGCGGGTCCAGCGGGTACGCTGGGCTGATGGGAAATCTTGGCCAGTGTGTGGAAGTGCCTGAGGTCAAAACCATGTCAGGAATTAGTCGGATAAGAGTGTGTAGATTTATGTATTTATTCATATTTGGTTTTTTTCTGTTTAACTATGGCCTCACGGTTCACTCCTGTGTAAACACAGTTGGAGTTTATGACTGCACATTAGGGCTGAATTTATTGTCTGGGATGAATCCGCTTTTGCTTTCACCACAGATTACGAACTGTATGCATGGTGCATGATGTGTAGCACATTTAATCTGAAAAATTGGCATTTAAACAGAAGTGTGAGAAATAATGGGGTATAAAGGAATATTTTTGGAGTCCCTTATAATTGTTTAAGTATGCACTTTACTTTATTATATTCTTCATGTGTTCATTTGTTTAAAAACTAATAGTACTTTTAATTTGTAATATTTCTAAAAATAGACAACAAATTATTTTAATAAGATGTATTTCAGTCATGTCAAACTTATAATGTTTTTATCTTTTACTGACAGATTATTTTTGTTGTAAAGAAAAAAAAATCTGGTAAAAGTTTAATGGCTTTATTTTTATTGTAATAAGCATTTCACTGTGTGAAATAATACAGGAGACATGTGTTTAGATGAGTTCCTGCACTTTTGTTTTAGTAATTTAGATTACTAAATCTATCTATCTATCTATCTATCTATATTATTTATTCAATATACCAGTGCTTGCTAAGATATACTTTTATTGCAGTATAACCACTGTGTAAACTGTGATATATAAAGAAGGGGGAAAAAATACATTCATATTTACTAACAAATCTACCCACCACATGACATATTGTTTTCCACTATGTGACTAAACACAATTTAGAAAAATGGAATGGCATTAAAATCTATGATTATGTTCTGTTCTGTGTCTAAACAGATAAACTCCTTGCTCAAACAAAAGTGCAGGAACTCATCTAAAGACATTTCTCCTGCTCCAGGAAAAGTACAGCTTTACATTCTTGTTTAAGTTGAAGTAAAAAAAAACTCAATTGTATAAAGGCTTTTTCCTTAACTACCAAAATAACTTATAAAAAACAGTTTTAGAAATTATTTTGTCTGAATGATTATAGCTAAACTGGGATGATAAATACAAAGTGCTTAAAGATCAAAGGTATTTAGATTGTAGCAAATTAGTGTATTTAATTGACTTGTCTTTTAATATGAATTTAATCTAATATTATTTAGTATAATCTTTCTTCCTCTTTTTTTCAATTTGTAATAAATAACATACATAAAAGTATTTGTTACATTTACTATAAGAAGTAATGGTCACCACTATATCTCTACATTGTTTTATTCATTTATGTTTAGCAGCCTACTATTTATATTTGTTTATCATTTATATCAGAATAAGGTTTGTACAAACCTTAAATCTAAATCCAAAATTATATTTTTGTACTCATTTTACTTGGTGAAAGAAATGTTAATATATTTAGCTTTAACTAAATAATAATAATAATAATAATAATAATAATAATAATAATAATAATAATAATAATTTTCCATCAGTATTTACAGCAATTCCTTGCATTTTTTCATTTAGGTTAACCTTTCTCATAATATATTTGTCCTTTTTTCCAAAAATAATCACTCAGACAATCTTCATTATTTATTGAAAGACTCATACTAGCCATCATTTCATTTTCTGTTTATTCAGCAGTTATGTATAATAACGTCTCACCAATGTATATTTTCTCTCTCAGTCCTCTAAGTGGATATATTTATGCAAAGCAGAGAAAATGCTTTTGTGCGCTTTAGTGCCCTCTGCCAGCAAATGTAGCTGTTAACCCTGTGATAGTCACTTTTTCAGCTCTAATAGTGTTTAATGTATGCAGATACAGTATATGACAGTCCACTCTATATTATTGTTCTATTATATATTATAATATATTTCTGTTTCATTGTTACTATTAGAAGGAACAACACTAGATCGACCAGCCATTATCTCATGATGAAACATTCCTATGTTGGCGGGTGTGGCTTCTTCCAGGATAAATCTGCCCAACTTCCCCATCCACAGGTCAGGAGTAATTATAGAGATCGGTTACAATATGCCAATGCTTTAATTATTCCTGAAATAGAATAATTAAAACATATTAAAATATATGATCATTATTGCATTGATATGTGAAAACAGCATTCAATCAATCATCATTCCAAAAATCAAGTGATATTGAATGGAATTGGTACTTTGACAATATAAGCCTCTTACCTAAAATGTGGACGCTTCTCCCCATTCTGTCTATTTACTAATTTTATTGTAAGAACCCTTCCTTGAAAAGAGAGCGAGAGAGAGAGAGAGAGAGAGAGAGAGAGAGAGAGAGAGAGAGAGAGAGAGAGAGAGATTGTCATCTGAACGATTAAAGGTGTATTAAGTAAAAAAAAAAAAAAATTAATGCTTAGGTAGGATCAACATGATTTTATTTATTTATTCATTTATTAGAGTTCATGTTCAGGAAGGTCTGCCCAGAGTATCTTAAGTAACAAATACAATGTCTATAGGAGGTGAACCTAAACACAAACAAGGATCCTGTTCACTTCAGCTTTACAAGCATTTTTTTTTCTCATTGACTGTATACGCTTTTGATGAATCTTAATGCTTGTTGTATTTAGTTGTTTATCACGTCATCATGCTCTCCAAGTTGTTTGTACAAATATTTTTCAAATGTTCCTTTAAATGCATATTTTTCATACATTTATTCTTGAAAAAAATATTGAAAAATATTAGGTATATAGATTGATCCTAATCATCTGACTGTGTGACCTTGTATTAGATTCGATCACAAGTATGTGATACTGATTAAAAAAAAGGAAATCAATAAAATGAAAGGCCTCATTGTAGTCCTCCAGGAACGTATTCTTCTCATGAGCGTTGACTTGGCTGGTGTTTAGTGGGATTGTCAATATTTCAGGTGTTACCTTTTTTTAATGGAGAAACCTATTTGTCTCTGGCGGATTGAATGGCAGGAACGTGGGGTAGCCAAGAGGAACACGGAGGGGGCAGTGCAGGTGTGCAGAGTGAATTAGCCATCACGCAGCACCACATTAACTTGTGCTGACTTGAAGGAAAGTAGGTTGTGCAGAATGTACGATCCAAGTGTGTGACTGTATGTATAAATGCCTTGAGATTTACATTTGAATGTCTGCACGGCTAGACAGAAATCAGACTTAGCAAAGCACCGCAAGAATATCACACTACCGTTTTCTTGACACTTAACTCTTTTTTTTTTCGTTCCCGGTTCCCACATACACATTCCATCACGCTTCTAGGTATCTAACTCAGACAGTCCTTTCACGCAGGGTCATTTGTCACCCCAGAGACTTGGTGAAAGGCATAGATGGCAGGTCAGAGGAAAAAAGCTAATAAGCTTAGGGCTAAAAATAGAGTATGTACTGGGTAAGAGGGAAAATTCTGAGAACTGATGCTTCAGCCTCGGAAACAAGGACGAGAATGGCGGGAATTATGAGGCACAATTGTCAGTGTGTCAGTCTTCTGAACATTTTTAGAAAGAATGTAGTAGCTCGGCACACACACACACACACACACACACACACACACACACACACACACACACACACACACACACACAGAGTTGCCAGTTGAAAGTTCATTTCATTAAAAAACTATACACAAAATTTCCTTAATATGAAAATGCTAATTTAACTTTTAAATGCATGGATTAAAGCACTTACTTTGTAGTGTGTTCTACAAACGTTAAAAACAATACAAAGCTATGCAAATAAGTCAAGTTACATTTTTACTTGTGCAGTGTAGACTGTGCTGTAGATTAGATTTCAACACATAAACTACTAATAAAAATATTTTATCAGGCATTTGTCTATTTTAAACAAATGACCATCACAAAATCTTACTAGCAATTTATTGTCTTACTACAATTTCTAGCTTATAACTTTGTTCCTAGTTAGTGGTTCTTGCAAAGTGAGGCACTACTATTATTATCTCATAGGCTTATTTTTTTTTTGTCCTTTTCTTATTCTTCTTCCGTATAAATGTTTATCCGTTTGTCGTAGACCCATGAATGAGGTGTCAAATCATGTGGCCTATTCGGGAATGGGGTGTTATGACTTTTCTAAGGGGTGGGCAGTTAATTGCCCCCAAAAAGTACCACAGAATTAACATTGAGACCAACATCAGCTATGACATAAGCTATATCTATGACTATGACATCAGCTAGTGTATATCTATGACATGGCAAGCACCACTCACATTTTGTTCAGGAAATGTACCTCTCTAGTTATATTCATGATACAAATAAATTGCAAGACTTTTTTATGAATATCATATGTATAATGATTCCTGAATGCATTGATAACATATACAGTATTATGATACACTGCAAAAATCATATATTAGCAAAGGTGAAAATATTTTGATTTTAGTTTACAATTTCTTAAAATTAGATTATAGCAGACTAAATATAAGATTGTTAAGCTTTTTTTTTTTTTACTTTTAATGCAAATGTTTCTTGTTCTATCGGCAGATAACTTTTAAGCCATTATTTGTTTTAAAAAAAAAAAAAAAAGGGCAAAACGTCCTGACAATATTACAAGAAAATTGTCACTTAAAATGTAATATTTTTTTTAATAAAATTAAGCTTAATAATCTTATCCTTGGTCTACTGAAATTTTATTTTAAGAAGGTAAAATATGACTAGATTCAAGATACTTTGACATAATGTAATTTTTAACAATGCTTATAACACATTATAGTGTCATTACAGTATGCATAATGCATATATACACCTTATAATAGCTATAAGATGTAATGATGTTTTTAATAAATTATTTAGAAACCAATGTGCATAATACTGTATTATTGTTTTTTTTGTATTTTAACTAGAATTTTATTTGTAGTCATTAAAGTATCTCTATCTATCTATCTATCTATCTATCTATCTATATTTTATTAGTTTGTTTGTTAGTATTATTATCTGTGTGCTATTACATTTTGGTAAACTATTTAAAGCATAAATATACATTTTAAATTATACCAGATAAATAAAGAGATAACTAGTAAATGTCTTCCAGCAAAATGTCAGATGTTTCTCATGTCTAATCTCTTCTACAGAAGCAATGGTCAGGAGACACTCTGAAATTTGATCTGAAATTAATCAAAAGTATTTGCAATGCCAGCTCGAGTGCCATTTAAACAAAAAAGGGATTTAGTGAATACAAAAAATTCTGTAATTTATGTTAATATATTCATTTTTTTTACTAAAGTTAATGTCAATAATTTACTATGTAATGAAAATTGTTGTTTTAAATTAGAAATGTTTATGCACTTTTATTGCACTAATTTTAGACACAATATGTAGTATGTTTTATTTATTAATTTTTTATTTATTTACTTTAGGAAATCTAAACTATTAAGTATTAACCTAAAAATAAAACTTTATTACTCAAAAATGCTAGTTGTTAATTAAATATAGGACTAAATCATTATCTAGATTAATTAAGACATCTAATAATATATTATTATTATTATTATTATTATTATTATTATTATTATTCATAACATGTTGAATTATTAATAACACTTATAATTATTTTTAGTAGTAAGAGGAGGAGGAGGAGGAGGAGGAGTTGGAGTAAGTGGAGTAGTATATATAAACTATAAAATCTATAATATAAATTTGTTAATTTGCAAAATAGAGGTATGTACATATACATATAAAATGTTAAATATTCTCATTTTCATCTAGACCAATGAGGTGCTTAACTCGCCAGTTGCTTTAATGATCTCAAGTATTATGTAAATTCTGTCTGATTTCACTGTTTGCATTATATGAAACTAAACACTTAATGTTTATTTGACAATGTTTCTTTATTTTACTTTAACGTATCAAATTTTACATTTTACTAAAAAAGTTTTAAAGTGTGCATTTCCAAAAAGGTGCAGTATATTTGAGAAAATACGTTTTTACATACTGAATTAACTAATTTGTCTTTTGTCATTTAATACGGAGTCTTATATTTGAGTGAAAAGATACCGCAATCAATGCTAGGGCTTAAGAAAGAGAGAAGAAAAGCCCTTCATGACCCAGTTACAGTAAATCAGAAGGCAAATAAACAGTAGTGTCAGACAGTGTGTTTTTTGAGGTTGAAAGAATGAGCCACGGAGCCGCGATCTTCCTGTTTTGCCCGTAAAATGAAGGTCGGTGCGGTGAGGGACATAAATGCCAGGCCATGAAATGAGCTGGCACAGAGCTTTATTGTAGGAGGATAACATGACAGTGTGGGCATGGACGAACAGATACAATAATACACACTGAGTTCCAATGTAGCTGTGGGTGTTATACAAGCATGGCAGTATACAACATTTGAGTAAATTTAGGACAATGTGATGGCTCGGGTACTCAGTACAACAATAAAGAAAGAAACATGGTTAAACTGTGGGATTTGTAGCATGTTGCACAATGAACACATACTGTATATAACATATGTGCATGTCTGCTCTATAAGAAGTATTCAAAATATATGTTCAGTATCCAATTCACAAGTATTATATTTTTGCCTGATAAATACCTTATAAAAAAGGTATACAGTGTAAGGATATCAATGTGAATTTAGTATTGTGCAAAAACACTCGAATTCCACTTTTCACAAGTGTGTCACAATTGTTAAAGCACCAGGCAGATTTGTGTGTGGTTATGTACTGTATATATGCAACTTAATATTAACAGCATGTTGGTTGTGTTCTAATCAAGACATAATGCAAACTCGTGCTTTTATTGTGCTTTTGTAGTCAAATTGGGAGCAAATTATAGTTGGAAAAAAGTGACAAACAAAACCATTTACTTAAATGAGAAACATTTATCATCAGCATTTTCTATCAGTTTCAGTTCCACTTCAGGAGTTGAGGAGAGCACCTTAATAAAGTAATTCAGGACTACTGATTAATGCGGGTGTTGAAAATATGCATGTTCAAGGCTTTTTTTAATAAAAAAAAAAAAATTGTTGTAGACAACTTTATGTGTCTGAATGAGTCCAGGAAACAGGCCAAAGCTCAGGTGTCCATATCCAGTTTGCAGAATACAACATTGTCCAGTATATAAGACATACGATAAACAAGAAAACATTATAACCACTAATACGTGAAGTGGATAACACTGAGTATCCCATTACAGTGGCACCTGGAAGTGGGTGGGGTATTTAAGGCAGCAAGTGAACATGTTGTCCCTGAAGTTGATGTGTTATAAGCAGGAACAAATGGGCAAGTGTAAGGATATGGGTGGGCCAAATTGTTGCTGTCAAAGCAATTCCAAAGCTACAGGTTTTGTAGGGTGTTCCTAGTTGGCAATAGTCAGGATCTAACAAAAGAGGGGATCTCATGGATTTTGACAGTGAACTACAACAGCAGAAGACCATGTCAGGATCCACTTCTGTTTCCCAAGAATAGAAATCTGTGGCTGTAGTAGACCAGCTCAATTGTAGACTTGAAAAGAAAAATAATAATAATAATAATAATAATAAACGTAGCCTGGTCTTATGAATATCTTGAAGCACGCAAACTGTAGGGTCAGAATTAGGCACCAGCAGCCTGATTCCATTGACCCAAGCTTACAGACCAGGCTGGTGGAGTGGTGTTTTCTTGGCACATTCTGGGCTTGTTAATACCAATCAGTCATCACCAGCCTGGTATGTTGGAGGTAGTGTTTTGGTGTGGGGAATGATTTCTTGGGCTTGTTAATACCAATCATCAATCGTTTAAATGCCACAGTCTGAGCAGTGTTGCATCCCATCATAGCAACAGTTTACCCGTAATCTAATGGCTGTATATGTTTATGACCAGTTCAAAAGATATTTGGGTATGAGGATAGACAGAATTATAACAACTTGGAAAATTTCCTACACCAAAGAGCCAAAGAGCAATAAGAAATCTCTTTTTAATCACATTAGCATTATTTCAGTAAATGATGCTAAATGTTTTTGGAGGATTTAATGCTGTAAAATTGGGCAGTATTATGAGTGGCTTGCTAATGATCCTCACTGATTGTCATGTCATCTAATCAATCATAACTCAGCAAACAGAGGCTATGACCACTTTCTCCACAACAAAAGTCTCGAGTTCACTGGCTGCCCACACAAACATAAGGAACCACACACACACACACACACACACACACACACACACACACACACACACACACACACACACATATACATCGCCCCTGTTTTATGGCAAAGTCTATCCTGGCTGTTGTGTTGAGGCTGTTCTGGATTGTCTGGGTCACTTCGTGGGAACATTTCACATGACAATAGCAGTGGAGTGTTTCCCCGTTGAGTGCTGTGTGTGTGCTGTTTGTATTGGCCAGAACAGTGTGTGTGCTTTGGGGGTAGACAGCCTGAACACAGGAGTGATCGGCCCCTCAATCACTACACACACACAGTGTGGCTGGAGTGAGACCTGGAGCTCTACTCATCCATCATGGAGCGGAGTGCTGGAATCATGCCACTTTACAAAGGGAGAGTGCGCATGAGACACTATAAATAATGCAGATTAATCTAAATTAGGAAGAACATGTGTGTGAATGTGTTATTTGCTCTGTGTGTGTCTAAATCTCTGGTTTCATACAACGCTAACTGTATTAGCAGCTCCTGAAGCTGTAGTTTACCAGAATATGTGACTTTGGTTTTTAATCTTCACTATACATACTGAAACAAAGCCAGGTGTATTGAAATGTCTTGACTAGTCTGTCACTACAATGTTGTGATGGATCAAGTCCTTCCCCAAATCCTCCAAAACACCCTTTTCCAAGAGATCCTGGAAGAATTAAAATTGGTTATAGCGGCCAGGAAAAGCTCACTTACAAAGAATCTGACTTGCCTTTTTTTTTATTTTTATGTACTATATACTAAAACAACACACCAAAGTACCACAAGTACTTATAAGCACACACACACACACACACACATTGACTTAATGATTTTATTGATTTAGACTGAAATCCTGTTTTAAATGGCTAAATCATGCTCTAAAAAACTTTACAATTTATTATTCATGGGAGGACGGATTTGTGAGTGATGTTTGGCAAGACTCTGTATATTATTAGCAAGATCACCAGGAGGGGGTGCTGTCATACAAACACTAATTGGTTGACATCATATCCTCCCTGACCAAAGCAGATTATGGCATGCAATGTACTGACCAAGTCATGTGTGAAAAATCTTTCCTCCCAGAATCACTCGTTTACAATCTGAGTTCTGGAATATTCCAGTGGCAAAAAGGAAGGAAAACATATACAGATATGATAACCTCAGGTCATCAGCTGACACATACCATTGCTGAGCTTAGACCTGACCAACTGAAGCACCTCCAGCTGATAACACTGCCTCCAGTAGCTTGTACAGTTGGCTGTATGCATGATGGGTGCATTGCTTCCTTTCTTAACTGTCAATTATTTGTGGCTTCTTAAATGGCGGCTTATTTTGTCCAGACTTTACACATCTTATGGCAAGTTGACTAGAGAGAACAGTTAATCAATAAATGGTGTTGTGCCCATGTTTATTTAATAAACATAATATCTACTGTACATGTAATTGAGATGTGACTTGAGAATGACAACTTGTGTTTGCTATGTGGGAAGTTTAACATGTTTAACAATAAGGTCTGATTCCGAGCTTGGGAGTACTTTTATATTAGCGACTCAGGCTAAGGTCCAAGTACACTTCACCCAAGAGTCTAGTACATTTGTGGTATGTGAATCTCTGCACCATGCCTGAACATGGATCAGTGTATCATGTCCAAGTCCACATGTAGAGTTGGTCTCGAGGCCTGTAAATGGATCAAATCAAATATAAAAACAAACTGTACCTGGGCTGTTTATAATGTGCCATCATCAACACTGTTCAACACCACCAAAATCTGTATATGCACATACCATTTGCTGGTGCCATCCACTAAACAGCATGGCCATAGTTGATAATGTTGGGATGCAGACAAGGGAGGCAGTCTTAGATCTTTGGATTTTGTTAGAAATATAAATAAATATTGACTTCCCTGTCTTCCCTTTCTGTTTACTGAAATACTACAAATCAGCTGTCACTGTGTATCTGAGAATGTAGACGTCTGAGTACAGATCAATGTACTGTATGAAGCAACTGTGGCCAGTGTGAAAGCGCACTTGGTTACTATATATATATATATATATATATATATATTTTTTTTTTTTTTTTTTTTTTTTTTTGAATGATTATAGTACACATAGATGCTGATACTGGTAACATGCTACTAAGAACATGCAGCTATAGGTACTAATCTGTTGGGGTGTGTTTTGTATTATACTAGTTACACTCTGAGGCATGTTATGTGGAATTGTGTGTGACAAGCTTACTGTACCTGGCTAAATTTTGATCCCTGCTGTGATTCCATGACTAGTGTATTATTACCTAGTTTTTGCGGAACACATGGGCTGAACAGTGTGATATATTGTTTAGCACATACAACACATACAGAATATAGACGCATCCGAGTATTGACACTGTAACATTAACAGCAGGGCACATGCTGCGAGCTAAGCCGTGTAAACACCTTCAGTCTCGGCTGGGAGTCTGTTAGCTGGGCCTCTGCCGCTTTAATTCCTGTTTGATCGGTGTTTGAGAAAACAACGGCCCAGCAAGGCTCCACACGACCCCGAGCACACATACGCAGCCGGCGTGCACTGTCGGCTTTCATATGTCACATCTGATGGATGGACTGAAGCAACGATCGCCGTTTAGAGAGAGAGAGGAATGTGTTCGATGGGTGAAATAGCGTTTCACAACTCGTATGTGGCGAGTGTCAGCTCAGCACGGTCTGAGAGTCAGGTTTCAGCCAAATTAATTACTCACATAGAGAAGACGGATGGTAAAACACGATCCGGCCCCCTCCCATGTTTTCACTCCGCGAGTTAAGTAGTGGTGTAGTCTTTTTGTTCATATAATTTAAACAGTGCTATAGTGATTCACATTTATGATTTCTTATTGACGTTTCCAATCACTTCTTCTTCCCCATTAGCACAGGCTTGGACAATCGAAATGATATCACTTTGAACCGAATTGAAAATATTGTTCGACAGTAAGAACCAGAAGTCCAGGACTGCCTGCCAAACTCTGTTTTATTTCAGCAGTCATTAAAAAGAACCACAAAATCTACTCAGGAGATGTTTATTATTCAGATGTGTAATATTGAAAAATTTAAGGGATACATTTTCCGACCGTTAGGAAGATGAAAGATGGAATAAAATTGATTTCATGTAAATGTGTCAGCTATGAATAACATACAGTGTGAATCATTTACATCCCTTGACGACTAACACCTGAGTTTGTCTCAGTTATTGTACTATTTAGAGTATATAATTGTTATTGTATATATAACTGCAATATCAATTTTGCTGGTGACATAATGTGGCAAAATAATTTGCGAGTAGAAACGTCGTTGTTGTTTGTGTGGTGGGGGTGGTGGTGGTGGTTTGCACAAAATTACATTAAGTTACATTCACTTTAACATTTTAACCATATAACTTCATTTACTGAGACCTTCCAAGTCATTGATTAATTTCCTATAACAGCATGCCCCCGTGAATGCTATTCCTTATGTACGGTTGGGCTCCCTAACCAATGTGTAATGACAGATGTTTTATACTTGTTCTACACTTTTGGAATTTTAATGTCCAGGCATACATTTTGTAAACGGACAGCTTCGAACCGTTTCACCAGAATAATGTTTTAGCCTCTTGTAAAGAGCTTGTCATGGACACACAAAGCCTCCTCACATTGCTCAAGAGATACTCAGCGGGTTTGCTGATGGTATGTTTAACTTAAGCTACCATACTCTGAGCTTGATAGCATGTAACATCTACAAAAACAACAGTGTTTTTTATAAGACATATAGTGTGAAGAGCGTTCAAGTCAAACCAGGGAAACCGAGAAATACACTGGTTTCTTTATCGGACTGCCTGCTTGACGTCTGCTTGATGTCTTTACGCCTTCATTCAACAGAAATTTCATCACAGTCTCCCACTTTCTTCTGGCTGTAGGACCCTTGAATATTGCTTGGTGGCATGAAGTATTGTATTTGGTTAAGCTTCAGACTAATACTAACATTATAAAGTGATATTAATGAGGGTAGATTGCAACAACCTCTGCTATAATTGTATAGACCAACGGGACGCCCCTGGAGAGAAATATAGAGATAAGTTTGAGAAAAGGCAGCCTGTTGATGGTGACCTAAGACCTCAGTCGGCCAGTTTAACTCTAATACCACCCACAGAGGAAGAAAGAGAGGGCTCCAAGAGGAAGGAATGAAAGAGACAGGAAGAAAAAAAAAATGAAATCTCTCCCTGAACTGCATATTTCATATTCCCTCATGGCTGTACCTCCTTTTCTAAACTACACACACACACACACACACACACACACACACACACACACACACACACACACACACACATCATGATGTCTATACAGTATGAGCGCTCACATTCACAGCAGTGTCGTGCCTCTTCCCCGGGCCTTTGTGCAGGTGGTCCTGCATCGACATGAACTCCTGCAGTATTTGTTATCGTTCAGTCCTGATAAGCCCATCTGGATCTGATTTTGTTGTCAGAGATCACCCCTGGAGATAGAGAGAGAGAGAGAGAGAACCAGGGCGGAGGGGCGAAAGATGGACAGAGGGAGTGGGAGAGTGCAGGACGAAATTGAATTTCTCACCACTGTAAACTGGGCCTTGCACCAAGACTGTCACACAAAACTCTACTCAGCTCAAAGGCCCCAGGGGCTTACAAAAAAAAAAAAAATGGAGAAATAAAAAAGTGGAAGAGGGAGAGGTTAGAAATCAGTTTCACCTGTTTGGCTAAATGGCCTCTTGTTCAGAATAATGAGGATTGCCAAGGCGATCGGTTTTGCTTACTTGGGTTGTGGGGGAGCCAGAGGACAGCTGAACTTGTTACCTTTATACGTACACATCCGTGTAAATGAATACCTTAGTACATTTTGGTTTCCACTTTAAATTTAGTTTAAACATAAATAAACAAAACAACACTTTAAATTGGAAATCAAAACGTGAAATCAAAAGTCAACATGAACAATGTTTTAAACAGTTAAATGTTTTAGTGCACAAAAGGGGTCTTACCCAGGATGGTGTTTGGAATAAAGTGGGAGTTAAACATACAAATATTCATTCATTGTTTTACCTAATTTTTTATTTATTTATTTTACTTTAAAGAATCAGGATGTATATACATGAGATTGAATATTTGTACTGTAAATAAATACAGTATTACAACCTTCCCCCAGTTTATGTTCACATAAACTTCGACGTTGCTACAACCTCAATTTGGCCTCAAGGTGGAGCTAAAACTTGGGCCAGAAATACCTAAACAGGAGGCTAAAATGCAGACAACAGACTGATGTTTGAACATCACAACCTGTACATTCATGTTTGTAATGTACACTCAAAAGTAGCTCAGTTAGGACAGAGTTAAAGTCCAGTCTTTAGTATTTCTAGAAGGAGTCTCCAGAGCTAGCACTTCGCTGCTTCCTGTAACATAAACTGCTTTGTTTTATTCACTTGGAGAAAAAGAGGAAAGGAGCCTAGTATGTGTGGTAACAGGATCTAAATGGTTCCTTGAACAACCCACATTATTAAACATAATCATATATGAAGATGATTTGTTTTTTTTGTTTGTTTGTTTGTTTGTTTTTTCCATTTAAAAGTGTGCAAATTGTTGTTGTATACTAGGAATAAAAACTTTACTGTAATTACAATTAATCAACTTTGGGGTGCTAACAGTAACTGGACTTCTTTGCGCCACTTTGCTGTTGATTCACTTCTTATAACAACACACCCCTGAGTGTTTTATTCCTCAGTTAACAAAGGATTCCTTAGTTACTATGACAGTGTCAGTATTAAACTATGATCTACGTGATTTTAAAATTGTAAAACCTTGATCACACACACACACACACACACACACACACACACACACACACGCAAACAGCAGCAGCAGCACAGCAGACACTGCTCCTTATACTGACCTTCATGTTTAATCCTCTGACCTTGCATTTTTCCCAGCTCTCTCCACCACAGTCCTCCTCCTCCTCGTCTTCTTCCAGATCCTCCGTTTATTTTTTCAGGTGAACAAACTGTATCGAACGCTCCAGCCGCCACAGTTGAATTTAATTAAGCTTCTGGAACCTTCTGTGCTTTCAAGTGCTGGACAGGGGGGGTGTGGGGGGTGGTGAGTGGGGACTTGGAAGGATGTGTGTGCGCGCGCACGCACGCATACGTGCGTGTGTGTGTGTGTGTGTGTGTGTGTGTGTGTGTGTGTGTGTGTGTGTGTGTGTGTGTGTGTGTGTGTGTGTGTGTGTATCCATCTACCACCAAGCATTTTTCTATCTGAAAGGAATCGAGGTGAGGCCAAGCGTCAGCCTCCAAAAATGGGCTTAATTGAGTCCCAAAGCGCACCACGTTCTCTCCTGGAACAGACCTTTGATTATATGAGTCTTTAACTGCAGCCTGGAACATTTAAAATGTCAGCAATCAGCATTCACTGTCTAAATGTATGCTGTCTGCCTGTGTGTGTGTGTGTGTGTGTGTGTGTGTGTGTGTGTGTGTGTGTGTGTGTGTGTGTGTGTGTGTGTGTGTGTGTGTGTGTGTGTGTGTGTGTGTGTGTAGGTGTGTGTGTGTGTGTGTGTGTATTGCATCTGAGGTACAAGCACATATATGTATTTGCTCCAGGCTGGTTCCCGGAATCTACACCACATGCTACTTCTGAAGAGATAGTGGACTCAGGGGTTTTGGGGATGAACCAGATAATCGATGAGCCGAATAGAGTAGATGCTTTAAAATTACTCAAGATTAAACATTCTGTGCATTTATTGTTGATTTTCAGTGTGATTTTGTCTCATTGTTTTGCAAGATCAGGTCTCTAATTATAAACATTTAGGTTATGTTCATTTAATACTTACAATGCTGGCTTAGTGATTAACACTGTGGCTTTGCCAGTCCGGGTTCTTTTCCCACTTCAGGGTCAGTGTGTGCCTCGAGTTTGCATGTTCTCATCATGCTTGGTAGGTTTCCCCTGGATACTTGGGTTTCCTCCCTAAGTCCAAAGACATACAGGTTGGGAATAAATACATTGGTAATCACCGCTGGCCTCCACAGTCCCTAGTTGAACTACGGAGGTTACACTGCTTCTCACAGTGGTGGTGAAACCTGATAGTCTTTGGCACTCCTGGCTGGTAGTTGCAGCCTTCATGGCGTAATGAAGGGAATGGCAGGTTGGAATTGGTTAACTAAATTAGGAAATAAATCCCAAACTCACACAAAAACAAATATATATAAGCAACATCATTTAAAACAACAATATTTTTTTACATTTTTAAACAGGATTGCCAATGTTGGATTTTATTCCTTCATTTTGGTATTAAAACAATTTCTTGATTTCAAAAATTTTGCTCATGTCTTTTTACACAGTACAGTAGCAGAGATGGAGCGCAAAATCCTGTTCTTATACGCTGGTCCATTTACTGCCATCTGCTGACAATAACAGGTCAGTGCAGCCACTAATCGTTGTGCCTGATACAATCCACACATACGGCACACAATCCATTACTTTACAGATATTCCTGATAAGATTTGATATTATGCCATCATAAGATTCCTGATTGTTATGGATGTGACTGATGCTCCACTGTTGGTACTTTAGACATCTATTTCTTACATGATGATCACGGAAACTGTAGTTGTGTTCTCATAAACATTCAGGAAGTGGAACACTTGAAAATGAATAGTTAACTTGTCACCAACTTGTGGAAGAGAAATGTGAGAACTGTACATGCAATCATTCACCAAAATGCAATTCATTGTCCCCTCAAAATAACAAAAAATACAGCCAATAATAGCTGAACCCCTGGCAACAAAAGTGAGTACACCCCTAAGCGTAAATGTGAAATGTCAATACTTTGTGTGGCGAACATCATTTTCCAGCACGGCTTGAATTCTCTTCACCAGAGCTTCACAGGTCGCCACTGGAATCCTCTTCCACTCCTCCATCACAACATCACGGAGGTGGTGGACATTTGACACCTTGTGCTCCTCCACCTTCCTTTTCAGGAGGCCCCAGAGGTGTTCTATGGGGTTTAGGTCTGGAGACATACTCGGCCAGTTCATCACCTTTACCCTCAGCCTCATTAGCAAGCCAGTGGTCATCTTGGAGGTGTGTTTGGGGTCATTATCATGCTGGAACGTTGCTCCGCGGCCCAGTTTCCGGAGGGAGGGGGGATCATGCTCTGCTTCAGTATGTCACAGTAAATGTAAGAATTCATGTTTCCCTCAGTGAACTGTAGCTCCCCAATGCCAGCAGCACTCATGCAGCCCCAGATCATGACACTCCCACCACCATGTTTGACGGTAGGCAAGACACACTTGTCTTTGTACACCTCACCTGGTTGCCACCACACACGTTTGACACCATCTGAACCAAATAGATTCTTGAGAGACTAGATCTTGATCTCATCAGACCACAGGACATGGTGCCAGTAATCCTGGTCCTTAGTTTGCATGTCTGCAGCAAATTGTTTGCGAGCTTTTTTGTGCATCATCTTTAGAAGAGGCTTCCTTCTACCATGCAGAGCAATTTGATGCAGTGTGCGGCGTGCGGTCTGAGCACTGACAGACTGACCTCCATCCCTTCAGTCTCTGCAGCAATGCTGGACGCCTCACTCATCCGTGCACTCAGCTTCTTTGGCCGACCATGGCGAGGCCTGTTCTGAGAAGAACCTGTCCTCTTAAAGCGCAGGATGGTCTTGGCCCATGTGCCGTCTTTATGTAAAGCAACACTTCGTTTTTTCAGGTCTTCTGAGAGTTGTTTGCCATGAGGTGCCATGTTGAACTTTCAGTGGCCAGGTTGAGAGAGTGGAAGAGCTTTTATACCAAATTTAACTCACCTGCTATCTGGAGACACCTGAGACAGTATAACACTAATGAGTCACATGACAAAGTGGAAGGAAAATGACTAATTGTGATCAATTTGTACATTTTCACTTAGGGGTGTACTCACTTTTGTTGCCAGGGGTTCAGCTATTATTGGCTGCATTTTTAGTTATTTTGAGGGGACAATAAATGTACACTGCTATACAAACTTTACACTGACGACTTTTCATTGTGTCAAAGAGTCATTTATGCAGTGTTGTCCTATGAAAATATATAACTAAATATTTGCAGAGATGTGAGGGGTGTATTCACTTTTGTGACATACTGTATATATTCTGTATATATATTTGGTGTAAGAATGGAAAACAACTAAACTATAAATTTAATGCAACTCTAACTGGAGAAAGATTATAGTTCATGACTCCGTTTATGCAATAAACCAGTGGATTCTGCAAAATAATAATAATAATAATAATAATAATAATAATAATAATAATAATAATAATAATAATAATAATAATAATAATCAACTAATTAGAGAGTTTCACTCCGAATAATCAAAAAGAAACAATTCAAAATCTTTCATGATAACAATTATTTCTACCTTTGTTATGAACATTAGAAAAAAATTTCTAGACCATGGTGAGATGTAAATTACTTTAATTGAACTGTAAAAATGATTTCTATTCACCATCCCCACATATACAATATGGGAACGTTACATGATTTTTAGCACTAAAAAAAAAAAAAAAAAAAAAAAAAAAATCTGTTTAATAGATAAATAAATAAAGTCATAAAGTGCACAAAATGTATCTTAACAGAACATCACAGACATTTTTTTTCAGTGATTAAATCAGATGTACTCACTAACTCACTTCTAATTATAATCAAAGAAAGAAAGAAAGAAAGAAAGAAAGAAAGAAAGAAAGAAAGAAAGAAAGAAAGAAAGAACAAAATAAATAAAAAGTGTTTGGACACCTAAAAAAAGCACATGGAAAATTAATGTTTATTCCGGGTATAATTACAACTCATCAGATGTAAAGCCTTATCCAATAAATCTAAAGAGATTATACTTAAAAATTAGATCACATTTTACAGTACAGTGAATCACAAAGCTTGAATAGCTATGTCTTTGCACACAGGGAAAAGAATCATATTGCACCATTACAGAAAAAAATAATATATATGTACAGAAACACTGCAAGAGATCATGCATCCCCAAAATAATAGGATATAATATTGATTATTTTTAATAAATCAAGATCTCTACCAAAAATCATCATACATAAACAATATAAAAAGGTTTATTTTTCCCTTGCTGTCTGAATATCATGCTTTCTTGCTGTTTGCAATACCATGCTTAAGTGATGCGTATAATACACCATAACACACACTTGCAACATTCTAAATGCCCTCTGGTAAGTCCAATTATGATTACTTTATCTCTTTTTACATACTGATGTTTATAATATTACATTCAATAACATTTATTCAATGACAAATTACAGATGTACCTATACTAATGCACCTGTTCTCAAACGTCCTCGTTTCTACAGTGACAAAAAATTCACTAATGGATCATTAATAACAAATTGCTCTTAATTAACAATGGCTGACATGATTCATTTTCAGGAACAAACCTTTCATTTAATGTTTTTGGGAGGAGTTACTAAAGTTGGTGCTTTGTAGATTGCAGAGGTGTAAGCTATCACACCCAAGGTGTTTAATTCCTTTGTTTATTGTACAGTGGTACTCGTAATCATTTTACAAATGCAGAAGGTGGGGGAAAAACCCCAATACTAATGTTTATTATTTCTAATTACTGTAACATCTATTCCATAACAATAATTTCATATTATCCCTTTAAGATCGTATGGTGCTTTGGGAAGACTAGGTTTTTAACTAAAAGTAATGATGTCATCCCTCATGATATGCGACTTGTGTTACCAGAATGACACAGAATTGACTCAAAACCAGTGACCCAAAAAGCATAAGGTAGATAGTTTTACAAGTAACTTCCAGTAATTAAAAGCACAGCAGGCTTGGTCCAAATGGCCTCAGCTGGCAGAAACAAAGCCAGATCTACAAGAAAACAAAATTAAATCGGTCAACCATATGCAGTAACATGCATTAGCTTAAGAACATATGTAGGGTTAGACAGAATATTTGTTGATAAGTGACTTGTGGTCAGTGACTTACATTAGCTCTCAGGTGGAGGCAGACATGAATTTCTACGTGAGTGACACATGTTCTTCTGCAAAGACAACAAGAGAATGATGAAAAACAAGTTAGCCTGATCTGGGGTATTACTGGTTTATAGAGTAGTCTTCACCATCATGTGTATGAAAAGGAAGTTTTACCTTTTTGTGCAGGTAACTATGGAGCACTGGGTCTGAAAGCCAAGGATGCTTCAGAGCTTCACTTGCACCTATCCTCCAGCTACAAATAGACCATGTTCAAAAAATGAGTATGGTAGGATGGATGCATTTAATGGAAGGCTGATTGGCTAGCTAACTGGTGGCTGAGTAAATGGATGGATGATGGATGGATGGATGGATGGATGGATGGATGGATGGATGGATGGATGGATGGATGGAGCATACCTTTTATTGTAGACAAGTAGTTTGGAGATGAAGTCCTTGGCCTGCTCTGAAATACCTAAGAACTCACTTTCCTCAAAGTTCCACCGGCAGACCAGGATGTTGTTCAATGTCTCACTATCATCATCACCAAGGAAAGGAGACAAACCACTCAGGCTGTAAAGAACAAGCAGCATAAATGAAAAAAGTGGACTCTCTGTGAGTGATGCAAACAACATACAGGATGAACACAGGATGTTGGTCTGGTTCGTATGTTTGGTGTTGGTAAGTGCAGGTTTTAAAGGAAGCAAAAAAACTCCCCTCAGTTATGAGTAGTCACTAAAAACTAGAGTGCACTAGTTTAGAGATATCTGATAATATTAGGCAGTAAACTCTTACAGCATGTAAGTGATGACACCAAGGCTCCACATGTCTGTGTTAAAAGATGCAAAGTCATAGTTGACCACCTCAGGGGCGAGAAACTCTGGTGTGCCAAAATTCACTCGTAACTTCTCCCGGGGTACGTATCTATTAATGATGAAAAATGAACAAGTCATTATGAGGTATATTTGTATGTGTATAAATAATTTGAGATTTTTATGGAATGCCATACAGAACATACTTTCTTGCAAGTCCAAAGTCGATGATCTTGATTTTGTTTGTCACCCTGCTAACACACAGGATATTCTCAGGCTAGAGAGAAAGATATAGACATTGTCACAGTGCAGCTTTACAGGTGACAATAAATCCAATTGTTAGCCATATTGGAAGAGAAAAACATGATTATTGAGTTTGCTTTATTAAAGTTAGCTCCTGGTGAACTGCGTTACCTTCAGGTCCAGATGGATAATGTACATTTTGTGCATATAGCGCAGCCCCTCACAGATCTGTCTGACAAACATGATTGTGTCCAGCTCAGTCAGCTTATAGTTCTCGTCAATAATTCTGTCGAAGAGCTCACCACCGTCCACACTGGAATAAATGAGCATAGAAGGTTATGTTAAGGATTTAAAAAATGTACACACAAATAACCAAAGCAAGCTCAAATATGACGTGTATATTGTTGCTTTTGTTTATTCATAGATATACATTATATCAAATTTTTATATTTAAAAAAGTTGTATATATTCATTCATTTATCTATCTGTTTATTTAGTTATTTATTTATTTTATTATTATTATTATTATTATTATTATTATTATTATTATTATTAATAGTAGTAGTAGTAGTAGTAGTAGTAGTAGTAGTAGTAAATTTTGCAATGTACTTTTGTGCTAATTAAATAAAAGTAAAACAGTAAGAGAATAAACATACACAATAAGTGCAGAAATGTGTAATAGGGCTTAATGCATACTACAGTACATTGCTATAGTTGTTTAACAAGTGTGGTTTGTCATGTAGAGGCCTCTGCTGTCTGTGAGTTGAATAGCAAAAATTTATATTTCTTCTGCGTAAGTGCATCTTTAAAATTACATGTGCATGTAAGTTGCCATTTAAGAAAATGGTTTAAATTACGCAGACTTTTTGACTGGGAGGTGGAGCTAATTTCTGGGTCAGAAAAATATAAAGCATAAGCCTGAATCAACAAATCTAGTCAGATCTGATACAAGCCAATAATACAAATCACAAGTTTTCTAATGCATTTTCAAAACAGATTGAGCCTTTAAAAAGTTCCTCTGTTAACATTTAACTATTAATTCCAGTCAACAACGGCCTTTCATGGAAACAAGACATTGGCTATCTTTCTTCTTTTCACCCTGTCCTCACTTTTAAATATAGCCTTACTGTAGAACAGTAATAAATCACTATGCATACTATTCAAGGACAAGGATGATGTCGCTCCTGGATTCATAGGCGGCATACAGCTGGATCAGATTGGCATGGTCCAACTGGTTCATGACTTGAATCTCATTCTTCACCACCTCCTGCCAAAATAAACAGAAGCATGCAGCAGTTCTATCAAAACCGAAATCTTAAATACAGGCATGTGAGCATTTATAATTAGAATTATTAAAAACGCACAACTATTAAGTGCAAGATTAGGCTTAATTTAAGCTATTAAAAGTTATTAAAATGAGCCTTGATTCACGGATAGCAGGTTATCATTATATACTTATGAATTCTATTGTGTTTGGAGTTGTTTGTATAATGCTGTCATTAATTCTACCTTTTCCTTTTGACTCCGTGCTTTAATGATCTTGGCTGCTAGAGTGAGTCCAGATGAATTTTCAATACATTTGTGCACTTGACCAAAACGGCCTCTGTGAGACCAAATTCAACAAAGAAAAGAAAATGAGTGAAGCTGAACACAAAGTTTTTAAACTTTCAAATAGTCAATTATTTTTAAAATGCCAAGTTTTGCAAATGAAGCAAAAACACCTTAATGTTTTCACTAGCGTGTTCACTACATTAATGCAAACGCTTTGAATTGAAACACTTTGCACTGATACTGATAGTGTTTTTCTAGGCCAATCTGTTGAAAGCAAAGTCTCTTTGAAGTGCTAGGTTAACTCTTACTGATTGGCTTCCAGCTGGCAAAAAGGTCTGGTTTCACATATAAAGAAAGCCCAGGGTAAAAATAATTGCCCCTGACTCTGGAGCTATGAATAGAGCGAGAGGAGAGCAGCAGTCAGCAGTGGAAGGTTATGTAAAACCCTCCCTGTGAGGATTAGAAGGACTCTACTGTCCACTTTCTGCACTCTTCACACCATTTCTCACATTCTGTTCTCTGCTTTTAGGTCTCTTAGCAGTCACAGTGCCAAAGGTGGGGTGGGAATGGAAATGGAAAGGAAAAAGGTTACCCTCCAATGATCTCTTGATGGTTGATAGTGTAGAAATTTCTGATCTGGTTGGGTTTGGCTGACACCAGACGGTGGCTAAAAGGAGCTGCTGGCGGAGGGGTGCAGTCTGCACCAAGGATAAGGAGGAAAGAACATCAACATTAGATAACATCTCAACAGCTCTGCCTTCTCTGCTGTTTCCTGACAAAAATCTATTAAACCGTTTATTTTAAATGAATAAATGATTCGTTTTAAAATAATAAAGGATGAATGTTTTGTTTTGGAGCATTATAAGTTTTTTGTTACATTTTTAAAAGCCGAAATTTAACAGAATTATAGAAATGCTATCAGCAATTACACACCATATAAATGCAAAATTAACCTATTCACAATTTATTTTAACATGCCTCTAAAATATAAAACAACCCAGGCCTCACCAATGAAGAACTGCTCACACTCGTCATCGTCATCAAATTCTTCTTCTGTTTTCTTAATTTTGCTGAAATCTAAATGAATTTCGACTCCATCCGCTTTGAAAATGCCACACAGGCTTTCTGGAACCTGCATTTGGTTTTCATTGGCTTCTTCATTGTCTTTTTCACAGATCTCCAGCTCAAGACCCTTTGACTCGCTGCTCAAGGTGACTTCGAGCAGCGGTTCTGGATCGTAACTGAAACAATCATAAACGAATATGACATTTTAAAATGAGAAAGCTGATGTTTCTACTGAGCAGAATTTAGCAGAGTCAAGTTGGAAAAAATTTAATGTTATTAATATTTTAACTAAGTGGTACTTTGACAATTTAAAGATGTTTAATTTTAAAATCACAATGTTTGTGACTGATTTATTGTTTTGAAGAAAAAAAAAGAAATCGAAAACAGGCTGTACCTAGAAAATGCCAATCTGGTTTACATATGTTAGACTCTTGTAGTATATGACTTTCACTTTTGCACTTACAACAGTGGACTGATTAAAATTTTTACCTCTGTGATGTTACAGCATCCTCGACTTTCATAACATCAACCATTATTACATTTTCCTCTTTGCTGTCTTCCTCAAGCACTTCTTTGATCTCCTCTTTGGATTCGTTAACTGTCTCAAGCACCTCATCCTGAATATCTTCATCCTGAATCTCTTCATATTGAATATCTTCTTCCTCTGCTTTCTCATTGTCTACTTTTAACTCTGTGCTACACTCCTGGCTGTCTGCCTCAGGCGCCTCATGCTCAACCACAGGAACTTTGATTTGATCTAGGATGAGATCCTGGTGGTTTTGGCTCAGAGGCTTCTCAGCCTCTGACCCTGTGGATGATAGCGAGTGCTTAGCATTCTCTCTATTAAGCTTCTGAACTTCCTCCAACAACAGGACCTTCTTCTTCATGGAGACAGAGTCTATGGAAAACAGAAAAGATGGTGCCATTTTATCACATACTGCTAAAGATGTTATTGTTTCCATGATTTTAAAAATGAATTAAATGCATTTATGTGTGCAGGATTTAAACTAAAATTTCCTTTACAACAACATAATGCGTAAATCCATTTAACATCTAATTTCATAAACATTTGTAGGTTTAAAGTTAAAGACAACACATCCTGAACACCCTGATTCACCTCTATGAAATATCTGGAATATTTGATAAACCACATATTCAACAGATACCATCTAAATCAGGTATTATCTAAATCAGAAGACCATGGGAAATAGAAAGTTTTCCTAAATCCTTTTTTCTTTTTTTTTACAATATTGTGATAGTCACTTATAATTATTAATTATTAATTATAATATCAAATAATAATAATAATAATAATAATAATAATAATAATAATAATAATAATAATAATAATAATGTTATATACATTGCAGGAATATGCATATGTCACGTTTTTACACTTTTTTGGGAGGCAAAGAAACCGAAAGAGGATACTGTTTTTTAATATTAATTACTACATTTTGTCCAGTTTTGTTCTTGCATTATCCACTATTGCCTACCTGTAGTGTCTGGGGGCTTATTTTTCTTCTGTGCTTTCAGCCCCTTTAGGCTCATGCGACCTTTCTCTTTGCCATCTTTAAACTTCTGGTCCTTCAACTTTAGCATTACAGGATGAACATGGAAGAGAAAACCAAAAAAAAAAAAAAAGGTAAGTGATGAAGGACTAAATTATGCTAAAGCATAACACACTCTTTCTCATTCTATGCATCTTCAACCAGCATAGAACAGTATTTTATTTTGCAGGCATCTGGTCACTATTATCACTATTCAAGATTCAAATAATCTTAATTTTTCAGTGAAAGAATAAACATGGAAGAGACAAGGTAAGTGATGAAGAACTAAATTGCGCTAAAGCATACCACACTTTTCCTCATTCTATGCATCTTCAACCAGCATAGAACGGTATCTTATATTGCAAGCTTCTGGTCAATACTATCACCAGTCAGTGATCTGAATAATAATGATGATCATAGTACACACTTTTGAGGGCAATGATAGAGATGAGTGAAGAAATTTGAAGGATTTCTTTGAGGACAGGAAGTGCTTTGGTCCATGAAGCTTTAGCTTATGAGCAGACTCCAGGCTGCTGGGTTCATATGCCACATTTAACACTTCTGTCCTTTTACTGAGTTTAGTAGAGATAGTCTTCTGTTGCAGACAAAACATGGATTGTAGGGAAGATCACATGGAATGATGAACTTTAGTACAAGATAATTGGACAGAGACACAGGTGAACAAATAAAGATGCAACTATTCAAATGGAAAATGTCAAGGTGGACAAAACGATAAATTTTATTGGGTTAATGTTCAGGAGAGTGAAAAAAACAATATGATGAGTGCTTTAGATTAAGATTGTGTTGCCTGGAAATGCTAAAAGCTTAGCATTTATCCATGAATGTTGGCCTGATAAACAACTCTGATATCGACTTCTGGTCACCTTCATTTAAGCCATGCACATAAAATCCAGCCCATTTCTATTCACACCAAAATAGACTAGTTTCTCTTTTTAATAAAACATTCAGAACCTTTTCAGGGATTTTAAACTGGTAAATTTAAATAATTCTTTAAAAAATATATTTACAAGAGACAAAAATGAGGGCCCAGAAGAGAACCTTGTGGGACTCCATGTTTAACAGGTATTGAGTAACATCACTATTAAATCATTTAGTAAGCTGATATGATGTGACTGACCATTTTACATCGTTCTTTACAAATATAATAAGGTTCTAAGCAGGATTGAATTTAAAGTTGTTATTTTTTTTAGTTTATATTCTGCTGAGTAAAATGAGTTTTCCTGTATAATGACTGGTGCTGAGCCAGTATGATTATGGAAACCATTTTGATAAAATTCAGAATATGGTCCTGCAACCAAGATTATCATCTAACTCAATGTTAATGCGAGTCACATTTAAATTAAGTGTGAATATGTTATTTTAGTCTTCTTTTAATCTAGAGGTGGATAAGGCACTGAAACATTTGTAAATACACTGCTGCATTGTGGCCCAAATTTGATCACACACACATTAGGGTTTCCTGTGGCAATTTACGATTGCCATAAATGACTTATCTGCAGGATCGGATCTCCCAAGGGGCTGAGCTGTGGCTCAGTTCTGGCAGCGACATTAAAATGTGTCCATGGCTGCCATTCCATGACCCAACACTCGTCTGCTATGTGGGAGAGAGAGACTCTGACGCAAACACTAAAGACAACATGCATTCCTAATCATCTGAATCATTCTCGTCATTCTCCTTTTAGTATGGTGCTGGGAATCAATTTGTGTGCTTATTATCTAATAATCCTATGAATCATACTAGCTATCAAAAAAATCTATTTTAAATGTTATTATGTTAGAATTAAAGCAGCCTAAGCATTGTGATAAAGAGTGACAGTTGGAAGAAATTATGTATGCCCTCTCAACTCTTATATGGTCAGCATCTGAAGTTAGTATTCATGAAGAGTAGCCTTTATAGAGCTAGAACAAGAAGGTTGTTGTTCAAAGGGCATCCAACAACGTGATCCTAATCTTGGCTATTGCAGAGTCATGTATATATGTATGTGAATGTGTATATATGTAAATGTATATTGCATTACATTTGGAGAAATAAGTTTTTTGTTTAGCTGACTCTGCAATTCTGACTCACCTTGCCAGACACAGGCTCACTTAAGGCCTGTCTCTTAGCACTATGTTTGCTATCCTGGTTCTTGCACCGTGAAGTTAATGTCGCTTTGCATTTGCGTGGCCCCTTGAACATGAGTTCTGTGATTTTAGAAGTCTTGACTGTTTCTCCAATGAAGCTGACCACCTGCTGGATGCCCATCACCAGCCTCTCCACGCCTTCCAGCTTCTGGGTCTGCTGTTCCGAACGCTTGTTTACAGCCGTCATGATGCTACTCATTTCTTGGCACATTTCTTTCATCTCACCGCCACTGCCTCGGGTTGGTCCCTTAGTGCGGCTTGCTGGAGGCATCTCCTCCTTATCTACTTTCAGGGTTTCCATGTCTTTTTCTATCCCGACGAGCTCCTCTGACATGCTGTCCAGGCGGCTGAGGACTTTCTCCTGGATGCTAATGAGTGTGTCCATTTTGCTGCTTAGAGACTCAATCCTGACCTGGATTAAATCAAATCCAGGACTAGTTTCCACAGAAGTCATGATGGCAGCACAAACGAGTACCAACCAATGCAAAACCGGTGTAATGCAAAATGTCACAGCTGATAATGTCCACAAAGCGGATGTACAGTACTTCAATAATTTAAAAAAAATTTTAAAGAGAAATATATAATAATTCCAGAATAAAAACAGAAACCAATACCTCCAAAACAAATCTTATGTCTTTGCTTAGAAATAAAAAAACTACAAAGTATTAAGTCCTACAATGACAAGTGTGCTCTTCTTTCTGTACACCTCCATTTGGCACTACAGCAATTCTTTCAACTAGAGATAGCTTTAAGAATAGAATGAACCTGCCTCCCTAAATGCAACGGCATAGGAGGTGGGGGGTCCTGTGTCAACAGGGGCCTCAGGGGAGGGCGGCAGATCAGGAAGAGTTGCGTGATATCTGAGATGTTTCAAATGCTGAACTCGAGCAGATGCTCAAGTTGGATACTGAATGCCAGGTGTCGAAAGGTTTCTGTGTATACACATCACATATACGCACATACAAGTATATGGAAAGACTTTTTCCACCTCAGCATTCAGGATCAACTTACAGGTTGGAAAAAAAATTTAAGACGATGATGAAGGTTTAATTTGGAAAGGTTTATGCCTAAAAGTATATAAATAAGATTTACAAAAACAAAATAAGGTAAAATATGTATCACATTTACACATATTATAATAAAAAAATGTTAGACAACCACAATGAAGAAGGAACTGCATACTATACAAGTAAGTTATTATTTAACTGCAAAATGTGGTTTGTTCCAACTATAGTGTATCAAAGGCTAACCAGACCCCCTAACTGTAACCTTACCACGAACTTTCACCATTGAAACTTTTCAGACAAATTGAGTGTTGTTATGAGCTGGCAGCATTATCATCAAAGCACTTAAAGAGGTTCAAATTCCTAGACAGTTTGTATTTGTTTGCAGACTAACTGTCCATTCTGTATTGTCACCCAACAGCAAAAATGCCCTGACTCACTCAACAGACTGCAGGTGGCATGCGACGTTTCTGCATGTCAGAGTGTCGCAGGCCCCTCAACTGTAATGGGAGTAGAATGACAGCCATGATTTATTTGGTGTTGGTTTCCTGGCAAACACATCCACTTAAATCCTCAGAAGAAGCTCCCTCATTCACAGTTAGGACAGTTACAGGTCAATTTTAACTTAGAGGATGAAATATGAATCTATGCCCTGCACTCATCCTATAAACATGGCATAACATTGCAGTGCGTTCCGACATGGGTCCTGCAAATCAGCGCATTGAGAAAAGTGCAAAATAAATCTTCTCTGACAAGAAGTTTCTTTCACCAATTTTTCTTTGTACTTTGCCGAAACCTAAGAAGGAAAACATGCACAGTCCAAAAAAAAAGAATCAAGCTGTCATTTGACAAAATGAATATGAGTTGGTGCCTGAGTCAACTCTCAGCCTCCGTACACTTAGCTGCTCACTTAAAGTGTACCATGAATTTTCCTTGACAAGCAGTGGCACAGTCAGTAATCTGAGCCAGTTTCACCAAAAATAGCATGGCAGTTGGCTCGTTCCATAACACGTGCTCAGATCTGTACTTATAACCCCAAGAGCTTTGCGCAACCCGCATTTTACATCACAAACTCTGCAGGCTATTTTTCTTATTTTATTTTATTTTATTTATTGTATAGGTTTTTGTGGCAATTATCTTATTTCAATGCCAATCCTTAACCTTCTACCAGCAACCTTTTAATCACAACACCAGTTTTTCAAGGAGCAGAACATTTTATTCTCTTCTGGATATTGACAAGTGACCCCAAGAGTGCTATGATAGGTCAGGACTGTTGCACCTGTCCTTTGGCACCAACAGATGACTGAGTTTTAAGAGCCCAGTGTGAAGGTTGCTCTGTGTTGCATAGCTTCATTTATGAACCTCATACAATGGCAACAATTATACTGTTATGCATTAAAACAGTAATAGTATTTTACCGTACAAGAGGAAGAAGAAAAATCAACTGCATGGGGCTGTTAAATCAGACTTGAATTTGTACACAATCTTACAAAAAAAAATATTTTTTAATATATATCACAGAAGAACACAAAAAATGTAATGTCGTTAACTAAATAATTACAAAATTATACACTAATTAATTTGTTTGAAATGTTTTGTATCACACCAAGTATTTTTTTTATTATTATTATTTGCTCATATTGACAAAAAATGCAACCTTAACCCTATAACGTTCGAATCCTGATGTTTCTTTGTTTTCAGCTTGACTACCTCAGTCGAGTCATTTCTGTGTAAAATCAATACAACCGAGATGCGCTTCAATTTGCCGGACTGCTTGTTTGACACAAGTTTGTATTCTCACCTGCCTGAGGAACCACAGTGAAGAGTTTGACTTAAATAAACTTCTTATGTGAAGGCACCCTAGGGGACCTGACACGCTTATATGGACTGAGTATTTGGCTTGGTATGTGTAGGAGACCGCAGACTTCACACCTGTGATTAGTGTGACGCGACGGAAAACATATAAGCTCCTGTTGCCAGGAAATGAAACAAGACCTGGGTTCTCAGGATAGCCTTGAATTGGAACGGGTCCATGCCATTTCAGAACAATAAAATGAAGAATATGCTGAGGCGGCTAGCCCAGGATATAATGTACAAACAATTCTGTCACGTTTGTAGAGTGAAACTAAAACTTGAGACGAGCATAAGAAAATTAAGTATAGCACTCCATGCTGGATGTGCCTTGCTATGCCAAGTCGGAGTGCCAAGAGCTGGTACAGTAGGGCAGTGAGAAGGGAAGGGAAAGAGATGTGAAGGGTGGCGAGGAATGCCACTTGGCGCACAGCATTAATTACACTGACAGAAACATAACCCATGATACCCTCCCAGCCATCCATAAACACAGAGTGTATGACCCTTCCAAGGAGAACTTGGAAAAAGGTCATAGAAGAAGGACAGCCTCTAAGGTTTGAACCCTCTGCTCCGGGACCCCCTTGATTACTGGCTCTGACCCCCAGAGCACAAATTGTTCTTTTGGCACTGCTGAAGTTGTAGTGGTAAACGGATACGCTCTGAAGGCCTGTCACTGCCAGAATAAGCATATTCCAGGCTAGTGCTAGACACTTGGGAGCACATAAACACAAATTTCTGGAAACCTTCTGTGCAGGTATTCAGCAGGAGCCCAGTGCTGGACGAATCTATTTGGTGATGTCAGAATTATTAGAATTGATTGTCATGGCATAAATAAAATTCATTCATTATTTATACTTCAAGATTGACTTTGGTTGCATAGTAATACCAAAACTTGAACTAAACGATTCTGTCCTAATCACTGCAGAGCATCAAGATCGCTATATCAGGTTTCCAAAAGCCCCAAAATGTCTCAGCTTGTAAGTAGCCATGGGATTGCATGATGATGTGATGATGCTTTGGCATGAGCGAAAAGATCCATGTGCAGCTTGAAGTAAAAGCAGTAAGAACACTATGTCCTGGGACATTATGAGCAATGTCGCTAGCGGAGACTTAATACCCTGTCATTAGGTTCCAAACCCTGGGAGGTTTGCTGCGTAGAATTGTAAGAATAAGACACCTCTGACGCTGTCCAATAACATCCCTGGAATGTAAATAAATATGCAGACTACAGATTAATATTATTGATATCTCTAGGTTTAAAAAGTAGCTGCTGAAAATGTTAACTGTTTGCAAGTGGAAGTGCACATCATCAGCAGACAATGAGATGTACTTTAAAAGATATTTTCTGGTAAGGCCGAATATCGTGCATGTCATTTGGAGCTGTTGTATATTTTGTATTTCCACAGTGGGAAAACTTGAAAATGTACCAGTGAGCTCCAGTCATATGGTGCAGGGAAACGTTTTGTCGAAGCCAGCTGAGATGATCTCTATGTCGACTTTTTAACCGCTGTGAGTAGTACATCATACTTTGTTGCCTTAACAACCAATGAAATATAACCTGGCAAACTTCTAGAGTGCCTTGTATGATTTTACACAAAAATGCATACAGTACACACATATATATATATATATATATATATATATATATATATATATATATATATATATATAACAGAAGTTTTGCAAGAACAAAAGTTACCTCTGCTGTAGAGGAAAAGTTCATTTAGCGTCACCAGGCCTCAAGAATCACCAATAAACAGCAACTCAGACACGTCTCCATTTCAACTATTCACTGAACAATATCACCTGTTCTAATATAGCATAGTTACGATACCTTCAACATTGAAAGAAATAAAAGTAATGAAAGACTATGGAATTAGAAGGTGCGTCTAAACTTTGGACTGGAAGTGTATATTCTCTAAAAACTGTCAATACTTTATTCGTCCATATCTGAATGTGAACAGCAGAGGGAGCTACAACACCATCCAACAGAGAGTGCAACTTTTTTTTTTTTTTACCTTCCAATGCCAAATTATTTCAATATCTTTTAAACAAGAGCATGACACACAAAAAAATTGGTGCTTCAGTATTTATTTAAAATCCTATTTATTATTATTTTATTTATTTATTACATGTGCTGTTACATTTATGAAGTTTGACAGATGGGCTTTTCTAGAGCACCTTTTCTACATTTATCCTATAATACATGTGAGCAGTGGAGGTTTAAGGGCCTTAACAAAGTGCCCAACAGTGGTAGCTTGGTGATGCTGGGGTTTCAACTGTAGTTGAATTTGTAGTTCTGTAGATCTGTAGTTCAATGTAGTCTGAAGTCTTAACCACAGAGCTACACCTGCTACACCCTGTTCCCTGTCATTGCTATACTTGCATATTGTATTGTTGTAAACAATCTAAATAATATTATATTTTACTTTAGATTAACTCTAAATGTATTTTTGGCAATGTTGTACTAAACATATAGCACATAGTCATGTCAAAACATGAAAACATTCACCAGGCTGCAACTTTTAGTTGCACAGAAAGTAATATCTGAATATCAACAGCAGAGGGAGCTGCACGTCTCAATCATTAGATTTTTACACAAACTGATTTGTAGATGTTTATTTAGGGATTGTGACCAGCCCAGTAATAATGACAAAAGCATATAGTGTTTGAGGTTATTTTAAAAAATGCTAAAGTCATTTTTGTAATTTACATGAAATCATTCTACATATGATCTTATGGAAACACCTGTTAATTGTTATTGCTCTCAGTAGGAGGAGATAGAAGGAAATAAGGCTTCATGGAATGTTTCCATAGCAAAAGAATTGCAAACCGATTTTTCTACTGGCTATACTTCAATCACCAGAAATAACAGAAATTATTGTGTGCTATACAATCATCAAACATGCAATTACCCAGTCAATCAATCATGTGGCAACAGCTCAATTTGTAAACCAATTGTAAAAAAAAAAAAAAAAAAAAAACGGCTTTTTTTTTTCTTCTAATCTTTGGCTGTCCAGATGTGGCCTTATAATTTTGCTTTTCACAGACATGTCGTTCATTAAATCTTTTAAACATTTTTAAACATTTTATTCTATTCTCTAAAGAACATCATGACAGGTATGAAAATGAAATAAATTAATTAATAAATCATTGACTTGTCTCATGTGTAAAATTCCCCCATCAGCAGTTTCTGAAATGTTCAAAACAATCTATTTGATACCAAATGGTTAAAGTCAATTAGATCAAAAGTTATCCCATTCTAATGTTCAATGTGAATATTTAAAAGAAGCTACGTGCTTGGATGACTGGACAATTACATAACAGACCAGTTGCTACTAATTGGTAAGTTTATATTATATTTCTCCTGGACAGTCTAAATGTGACTGACACAGCACATGTGGATAAGACAGAAATCCAAGACTTTTGCCAGTAATTATTAAAATTGTCCCAATCCCCTCATGTGTAAAATGAATCCTGCTTGACACAAGACAACAACTGCACCAGAGTTAATTTTAATTCACTTGTCTCCTGGGACTTACTGAGGACACAAGAGTATTATTTGAGGAGCCAATAGTGGGCACCTCTGTGGTGGTGTGATTTGACTCTAACACAAATCTCCCAATCAGTTAACCACTGAGCCGATACTGAGTCTTCTGACCTGCAGAAACCTTCCCAACCATGTATACACCTTTAATACCATAATTCCCCAAGTATATGAATGTTTAGGTTATAAAACATCTGCATGTGATGTCACAACATTGGTCCACCATTGGTCCTGCCCGCTTCCCGATGGCAAAAGGGGCATTCTTACCAGATGCCAGTGGGAAAACCCACAGTCAAAACCAGTTATTCCTAACTAGCTAACTAGCTAATGAGAAGTAACTTCTGAATCAATACCTTCCATGGTGCGCTAGCTTTCAGTGTTATGTTATTTAGGATTTAAGACAAGAATAGTTCATTATTTAGGAAGCCATCAATTAGAAAGCTTGAAATGTCAGTATTATCCAATGTTACCTGTACATTATTTTCATGAAACAAATCATATTCCTTGTCTTGTTAACAACAGAAGCTCTGAAAGAGCTAACGCTAATGCTATCAAATGACACCAAATCCCAAGAGGAACTGCGTACTGGTACACCATCTGAGGTAATTATGTCATGATTACAAATCAAAGTACTGCAAATTATTATCCATATGAACTTTTTCATCAATTTTCACAGGCTTGTTTGTCTTCTGAATAAGCAGAATGAAGCTCACCACAACAAACTGCACATGAAAAATAATTAGCAGAACAGAAGCTATCAGTTGCTAAGTAACTCTTTTATCCATATGACAAATCCGTATGACCAAGCTGTAATACAGTAGGTAATCATCAAGTAATCTGTTTTTTTCTATGAAATTCACCTCAAACCTAATTATCAACAAAAATACGTAGTAGACTAGTGTCAGTTAAGGGTGCTTCCACCATCCACTGTTGTAAGTGGCATCACAGTAAGTCAACATTTCTATCAATATTACGGTAGGTCAACATTTCTATCACATTTCAATCAATCTGATTGTTTGGACATTTCCATCAGTGGGTCAGTAATTCCTCATGCAGTATCTCTCCATGGTGCGGGACCGTCCCTGGACAACTGCAAATAATAATCAGTGTGGATTTTCATCTCCTACTTAAAAAGATCCTCCATTTAATTCTCATAAGCTTGTCACTGTCCATCCCAGTTATAAATAATGAGTGTAAAGCCAGATCAGAAATACATTCATTAAGTCCACAGAGTGTGAATATTATTGAAAGTGGATTTATATAGAGTACAAGTTCAAAACAAATGAGTGTTTTATATATAGTATGAGATGAAAATAACTAGAGAGAGATAGAGAGAGAGAAAGAGAAGGGGGGTGGGGAGGGGACGTTTAAATGTCAAAGGCACATGATCACTAATGCAATAGGAAAGACAACACAATCCTGCACACTCTCAGAGCCAGGGTCGTTATTCACGTGCATACCATGCCAGCAAGAAAATCCACTGAAGTCCACAAACTCTACCACCTCTTAAATTGTATGAATCCTTTATACCACAGCTTTTAAACCTCTGTCAATGTCCGGATTCTGATTGGTCAAAAGTAAAACAAATATCTTTGTAATATTACCTCTGCTTTGTAATGTTTTATTTCTTATTTCTTAACGTTTTGTGTTCTAATTTCTAATTCTACAGGACTTGACTTCTTTTAAAAAAAACCTGCTCTCAGTTTTATATATATATTTTTTTTTATGAAAAAAAAAAACAAACAGTCTAGTTATTAATCAAACAAAGACGTTCATGACATGTATATTACTATTACTAGTACTATTGTAGTGACAATATTCTAGTAAATCACAAGCGTCGCTCAAGCGTACCTTATTTCAACATCAGCCTTTATGATTTCAAATCATCATCGTCACTCATCGTCTGTATCACTTTGTCCTGTATTCAGGGTCGCCACGGCCTGGAGCCGATCCCAGGAGACTCAGGGCACGAGGCAGGGTAAACTCCTGACAGGGTGCCAATCCATTGCAGGACACACACGTACACATACACATACTGTACACACACACTCACACTCATTCACACACTACAGGCAATTTGAGAACTCCAGTTATCTGCATGTCTTTGGACTGTGGGAGGAAACTGGAGTACCTGAAAGAAACCCACCAAGCACGGGGAGAACATGCAAACTCCATGCACACAGAGATGGGAATCGATCCTGACTAGGGAGCGAACCCGGACCCTGGAGGTGCATCGTCACAGTGCTAACCATTACACAACCGTGCCCCCTTGATTTTAAATCAGGCTAGCTAATTAGCTGCTATGAGCTTAAAATGTTGTGAGGTTGATATGTAGATATCTTGAAAGGGAAAAAAATTCAAGCACCCTAACATTATTTTAGTAATTTCTTCCAAGATGAGATTAGCTGTAATTAATAGCTGTTTCATCGTCTTGTGAGAATTAGGTCCAGACAGTCAGAAAACATTCCATGCTTAATTCCTGTCAGCAGGGAAGTTAAGTTCTTTGTACTAAATGTTCTGGCTTATGATTCTGAGACAGCGACGTGGTTAGATTTAGCCGAGAGGAGACTTTCCAATTGCAGTTGTGAGTATTTGATTTGATTAAAAATGCATTAAATATCATTATATTTTTATCTAAGATGTGAAAGTATATTATGATGTAGGAAATTGTTGATGCATGACAGAAAGCTTTACAAATGAAGATAAGATTTCTGTTTAATAGTAAAAACTGTTTTGTGTATGTTCCTAGTGCCTTGTACTGCATATACTTATTAATAGTCCGATGTGTATAGAGATACAACTCATCACAAGAAAATTCATCTTCTCGTCCATCACAGGTGCTGACAGAAAGTGGCCAAAGCGAAGCCTTGCATCACCTGATGAGTTAATAATAGACAGTGTAAGTTGACCACTGTTTCAAGCATCTTGCCTTTCAATAAATCCTTGGTTTATGCATGAAAACTGTTTTGTCAAACCAGCATGCATTTGTATTTAACCTGAACAGCTTCCTCTACAATTCCCAAACTCCTTCATTCTATGTTCCTGTAGTGGAAACCTTAAATGTTAAACATATTACACCAGGAGGTCCTTTAAAAAAGATCAAATGAGCAAATCCTTCCAAACAGGATTACTGATTTTGCATCTTTTTTATTAAACAACATGTTTTTCCACAGTTTATTATTTAGTGATGGAGTACTGTATAAGGTGCAGCCACCATAGCAAAGTCCCTGTGGAAGTGGCTACTGTAGAAATGATCATTATATGAACCTGTGATTCATTTGAAGCCATTTTGTCGTAGACACATCCATGATGCGCTACACGGAGATGTTCGCGTAATTAAATGTAAATAATAGTTGATCCGTGATGAGAAAACTACTTTCACGTGAAATCGTTATCAGGATTTAGAGGACTACAAACTAAGAAAAAGTGAGAAAATGTGACTCATCTTATCGTTCTGCACTTGTCACCATGTTGTAAAAGCGTATAGTCTTTTTAGCAGGTGCTGACAACTGGCTATCTTCTCCCTCACTCCCTCAGCCTTCCTTCTCTAAGAGTGCAATGAAAAGAAGCAGTCGAGACTGCATTCAGCATTATTTATGTCAGTGATGTCCTGTACACTGTGAGACGTGTGATTGTTGGCACACAGTGATGATCGCGTCACAGGAGCTGACAAGCCTCGCATTCTTTCCAAAGTTTCCAGAGCAATAAAGAATGATTGACTTCTCCATTAGCTAAGCAGCATAAACTTGATGTGTTCGTTGCCTTTAATGAACTGTCCCATATAGAGGGATCATTTCCCCCCTTTTCTCTTATAATAATAAGCCAAGCATAAGATTTTGTAATCATCATGAGAAAATTGTCTGACAGGTGGCTCTCCTTCGAACTCTCTTATTTCTTGTGCAAAGATGAATCTCCTGTCAGCACAATTCCAGTATTACATCAGTGTCAGCATGTGATGGGAACGTAATGATCTATAAATGCTTTTAAAACTGTTACTATGTGCATTGCGAGGGCGTGGCTTTGTGGTTACAGTGCAACAAAATCATCACTATCGTACTGTGAAAAAGTCTTACGCCTCCCCTGATTCCTTCATATTGAATTCGATTTAAATGAAAGGGATGACAACGAATGTTTTACTGCGACACGCTGATGAGTGCCGTAAAATACTATTTAAAAATTAGTGGTATCTGTAAAAACCTCAATTTCCCCTCTCATCTGTTCCAACCCCTCAGCATTCAGCATCACCGGTACACTAATCACCGGCCCGTTTTATCTGTCATCGTCTGCACCTGTTCCTCATTGGTTCGTGCCTTAATTTAGATTTTTTTACGCTTGGATGATTAATAGGTTACTATGTGGATCAAGAAAGTCTGGCACTTTGAGAAATAAGGTCTGGCTTAAGATGTTTGCACAGTGCTGTATGTCTGTAAATGTATTAGGTGTGTATTGTAAAGTGACTACTTTTATCTGTTGAGTGGGTAAAAACCAAGAATTATAACTCTGTCCCAGAAAATACTGGGGAAAGTAGAAATGTCTTAGGTGTCAGTTTTAGTTTTGACAGTTCCTAAACCTCAGCTCCATCACGCTAGTTTATAACTGATCTTAAAGATCTTTGCAGAACAATCATTATTTTTCTTCTGAACTGCCCACAGTTTAAAAAAAAACAATAAAAATCGAAAGTAAAACAGAAAGAGCTTTATTGTAGCCTTAAAACTCATTTTAGCCTTTTTTTTTTTTTTGTGGTTGTTGTTTTGCATTTTTTCCAATAAGCACATATAGGTCTCAGGACTGTGCACTATAGAGGGAGATATTCTTTTTTTAGCATAAACTAGGCAATATGTTGAAAAAATTGTTATCTATTTTAACCAAATTCTGATTGAGCAGAAAATTTAAAAATTCATCATCTAGGCTAAGAAATACCGCAGATACACATGATCACATGTTTTTTCTGGTTGTTTTAAGTTATTTCTTTGACCATAATAATAATAATAATAATAATAATAATAATAATAATAATAATAATAATAATATGCTCATTGTGAGAGGTCTCATTTTGAAGCCTCCCCGTTTACATCCACTGGCAAGAGGCTTCCATATACTGTAAGCACAGATCTGTGCCGCTTGGGTTTCTATCCTTAACAAATGATTTATAAGCAAATACAGTAAAATACAGTAAAAGGACACAGTAACTGAATGAGCTCCTTGTTGCTCAAACATCTCATCTGAACTGAATGTACAAATCTCTTGTCTGTGTCACTTTTTTTTTTTTTCATGTCCCAATGGATTCCAGTGCCAGTAGAACCAACCAGATGTTTCTTCATAAACATCAGCTCTATTGCACCATGGTCATGTGATCGTCAAGATTATACAGTATGTACCACAGTGTACCACAGTTTATGGATAAAGATGTAATAAATGTAGTTATGATGAAACACCTTGGTATAAATATGGAAGTACTACAATAAAATTTTAAAAAGAAATAAAATAAAAAAAACACCTGAGTTTGCTCAATTTCCTACAATTTCCTACAATCGCTGCTTTTAACTTCCATATATTTCAACAACGCTGTAGTCACCGTACCCCAGTATAGTAACACTATTAATGCTTTTACGTTTTCCAGCCAGATTTCCCATGAAGTACGCAATAGTAAACTAAAAAAAAAAAAAAAAACATCAGGTTGCTTACCAGATCTAAAGTATTGTTTTATTCATTTATTCATTCATCAATCATCCATTCATTCTTGCTGGTTTATGGTGGATTCGGAGCCGACTGGATGCCATGACCACTAAGTGCAAGGCACCCTGGATTGTACTGTATAAATACAATATGTCATGTTGATCATGTTTAAAAGATCTGTGTAAAAAACTGAGTGAAAAAACTTGTCATCGCCTGAATTTATCTTATCCACATTTAACTCGATAAAACAAATTCATTTTTGATGCATATTATCACAACATTCCAACAAGACGCTGGAAGGACACTAAATCTATAGTACCACTGTCTAGCAAGTCTTCAAATGCCTCTATTTGAAAATAAAGGTCTACCTGTTCATCTGAGGATGCCAAGGATCTCCCCTTGCTGCGGTAGGAAAGTAAATCCCAGAGTTTGTGCCACAGGTAAGAAGCCATCAAGCACATGCTGCTCAAGAGCCAGATTTCTCTTCCTCTTAGGAAGTTCTCCATGTGCGTACTCCAGATCTTTTATGGTCTTCTGCAGGCAGGAAACTGCTGAGCTCGGAGTCTCAGGGAGGAGGGGTGTCATGAGTGACCGGATGTGCTAATGTGTGTCTATATCTATTCTAAAACCAATACAGGGCTCGGAGCAAATCAATCACCTGCCTTTTCCCTGTCCAACAGATCCATCCTGTACCTCCCCTTTTACAAAGGACAAGTGTACTTGTCTCATGTGATAAGCGGGTGACAGGTGCTGGAGTGAGAATGTTAGGACACACCTCTCTCTCTCTCTCTCTCTCTCTCTCTCTCTCTCTCTCTCCACTGTGTCTATGGATCTTTTCTTAAATAAGGCAACAGTTAGGACAACAACTGCTGCTACTGATGATCAATCTGACAAGTACATTATGCATTAATAAACTGCTTCGATCATCAAGTATAAACTGACTCAGATTTAGTTTAATTGGAAAGGTAAGCTACAGTAGTATCACTTGGTGAAGTCTCACTCACTCATCCCAGGAGACTTAGGCAGGGTAGATCCTGGACAAGGTGCCAATCCATTGCAGGGCACACAAACATACACACACTACAGGCAGTTTGGGAACACCATTTAGATTAATGTGCCTTTAGACTGTGGGAGGAAACCCATCAAGCACGGGGAGGACATGCAAACTCCATGCACACAGAGACAGGAATCGAACCCGGAGCCTGGAGGTGCAAGGCGACAGTGCTGACCGCTACCTCACCGCGCCACCTTGGAGAAACCTTAAACTTCTAAATGCTTAGAGCTTCACTTTAACATTTTACAGGCATTTAAACTAATTGCAAAGTTTGTTTTATGTCTTTCATAGAATTATTTCTGCTTGGTATTAATTGCATGCTCTCTCCATCCATCCATCCATCCATCCATCCATCCATCCATCCATCCATTCTCTATATCACTTAGCTTATGTACGGTTGTGAAAACCCTGGAGCCTATCCCAGGGTATCTTGGGGCACAAGGCAGGGTAAACTCTGGGATGAAGTGCCAACCCATCACAGGGCACGAGCACACACACTCACACACCCAATCACACACTTTTAGCTATCAATTTGTCTACGGGAGGAAACCAGAGTGCCTGGAGGAAACACTCCAACAATGGGGAGAACATGGAAACACCACACACGTGTACACAGAGAGACCAGAGGTGAGATTTAAATCTGCAATCCTGGAAGTCCATACATAAATAAAAACGTATCCCATAGTGTACATATGTCGAGGGAGGTATTTACATTAATCATTTGGGTTGAGTGACTTCTTAGAAATGACAAGACAGCAAACAAAGAGATCTCAGGAACAAGGGAAGTGGTGTAATTCACATTTACATTCGGCAGATGCTCTTATTCAGAGCGACTTACAAAAGTAATGTTGTCGTTGTCAAGTGACAGAAGTTGATATAAACGGATCTGTGCATGAACAGAGAGCTGAGAGTGTGTGTGGAGATTAATGCTGACTGTGATTTATTATAGCAATGCCAAGTATGTGAGCCGCTTTACCCGTAGTCCAAGCATAACATATTGGACCACACACACACACACACACACACACACACACACACACTTTTATATTTTTCCAACCATGCTGTTTTTACAATATGCTGTATTGCAAATCCTCCTCATACTGTATATTCTGTGAACTATTACTGTTTTCTCAGACATATGATCCGTGCACATGACGAGTGTTGAGTGCACACATGCGATTTTGGGACCTAATGTTGATTTTAGGAACTGCGTGTGCATAGAGTATAAGTGTCATTTAAACACAATACGCATTTCTAAAGATGTATTTCATGACTGATATCGATACCATGCAAGCTGAATGTTCTTGGTAATTATGTTATTTGTCTGTCTTGTTTGAAATAATGCCATTGGGGCATTTTAACCTGAACGGTAGCATTAACAGTAACATTTAAAGGCACACTAGTGCCACCCTGTGGACGATGCATGAAACCTTTGATCCTTTGAAAACTGTATTCATTCATGTTATAGAAGAAGTGAGGAATGTGAAATGCGATAGACAGAGTGTAAGTCAAGGCTGCACTGTTCCTGCATCTACATAAACTAACGGTATTTGACGTTCAACACAGCTGTACCATACTGATAAGCCACCACCATCCAGTCACAGCTCTAGTCAGTATTCCGAGCCACGGCTGTAATCAGAGAAACTACTAAATATTCAAATGATATGATAAATGTATAACTTCAGCTCATAACTGGACCTGGGAAGTATGAAAATGTCTCGGATGCATCAGGCAATTATTCTAATTTACATTCCCTGACACTTTTCTCTAATGTTTTTGACTATGCAGTTAAATTCATAATCTTTATAAATGTCATTAGAGCTACTTGAGTTCATACAAGAGGTTCACTGGATGGTAAACATAACACATTTTTACTAAACAGATCAATGGCATCACTAGAAGTGTGTTTTTTTTTTTTTTTTGATGTAAAGAGCACATTATGAAAGGTCATAGTGTTTTTGTTCAACCTACCTGTAACTCAGTGAGTTTAACCTCCCAGAAGCAGCGCATGTCCTCCACTATGTCCAAGGGAAGGAAGATTCCCTCCTTTGCTCTTGTCTGCTTATTGGAAGGCAATGACTCTGACGCTCTGCTCTTCTGTACTGCGGTTACCTCGAAACTCAGAGACTCACAACAGCACGTCTGACCCGAGCTACAAAGACAAACATGATAATCAGATCTGCAGTAACTGTGCTTAAGTGTAAAAAAAAAAAAAAAAAAGGTGTCACACATCAGCACAGATGTTATGTGCAGTTATGAGGCACAAGACGCTTGCTTTGTGCTGAAGCATTGTAGATTTTGTGATACATAATCTGTTGTGTATTTTTTTTTTAAATAAGAAACTGCCAATCAACAATAAAGAAACAACAAGGAAAATGAAGACATAAATACATTTGCACAGTTTCAACAGGAGATGGCGCCATCACGGTGAGTTTATTTGTTGGCGGCTATTAGAGAGAAGGAGAAAAATATACATAAATGCAATATTGCTCACAGTGTTTAGGAGCGTAGGCCATTGCCGAAAAGAAGGAAGAAGCTATCGGACAACGATATTTGTGTGTGTGTGTGTGTGTGTGTGTGTGTGTGTGTGTGTGTGTGTGTGTGTGTGCTGAGTGTTGTAAGCCAGGTTTATATAGTAACTAGTTATTAGAGGAAAAAACATCAAATGCAGTTACAAGATTTAAACAGAAGATGGACCTGAAGATCAGGTTGATATTGTATCCATTTATTAGAAAGAAGACGAAGAAGAAGAAGATTAAAAATGCAGTTGTACGATGTAAACAGCAGGTGGCGCCTTCATGTCAGGTTTATATTGTATGCAGTTTTTAGAAACAAAGTAAAATAAGCATCAAATGCAGTTACACTTTAAATTTAAACCATCATTTATTACTAATATTTTAATACTACTATGTTTTTATTGTCTCTTTTTTATCTTTATTAATGTTTATCTATTTTATTTAACCCTTTAAATAAAAAGTTTCAAATGCAGTTAAACAGCAGGTGGCATTTTAACGCTGAGTTTTTATATTGACTATTATTGGGTGGGAAACATTAAATGCAGTTGCAAGATCTAAACAGATGATGGTGCCTTCCTGTCAGGTTGATATCGTATGCAGTTATTAGAAAGAAGAAGAAAATTTTTAATGCAGTTTCACGATGTAAACCGTAGATGGCGCCTTCATATAAATTTTATATTATATGCAATTTTTAGAAACAAGAAAGAAGAAAAATATAATGCAGTTACACGATTTAAACAGCAGATGGCGCCTTCATGTCAGGTTTTTGTCGGACGCAGTTATTTGAAAGAGGAAGAAGAGAAAAAAATGCATTTACATGATGTAAACAGCTGGTGGCGCCATCATTTATTATTAATATTTTAAGTCAATTGTGTTTTTATTGTCTCTTTTTTATTGTATCTTTACGGAAGCGCATTGCATTCACAAAAGAAAAAAAATCACAGGAATTATCTCATAATTATGACATCCTGATCTCATAATTATGACTTATTATCTCATAATTATGACTTATTATCTCATAATTATGACTTACTATCTCATAATTATGACTTACTAAGTCATAATTATGAGATAAGGGGGAGCAGTCTCTTGCAGGGGGACATTTTAGTGCATGACACCGGAAACGAAAGTTACTGCATCCTTTTGCTTGGAAGTGCCACATTGCACACTCATGGAGATGTAGCAGCTCTCCTCTGGTTTAGCCTGATGTCTGTACATTAGTTAAATCTACTATTATCATCCACATTACTCAATGATATTAATATCTCACAGTGTCTCAATCCAAGAAAGAAATAAACGCGAATTAAATTCGCCAATATTTGCTCTATTGTCTAAAAAAATCACAGGAATGATCTCATAATTATGATGTATTTACTCATAATTATCACTTAATAACTTATAATTATGACT
>JAAGKR010001623.1:43988-118095 GCA_011419295.1 Clarias macrocephalus
TATTAGAGAGAAGGAGAAAAATATACATAAATGCAATATTGCTCACAGTGTTTAGGAGCGTAGGCCATTGCCGAAAAGAAGGAAGAAGCTATCGGACAGCGATATTTGTGTGTGTGTGTGTGTGTGTGTGTGTGTGTGTGTGTGTGTGTGTGTGTGTGTGTGTGTGTGTGTGCTGAGTGTTGTAAGCCAGGTTTATATTGTAACTAGTTATTAGAGGAAAAAACATCAAATGCAGTTACAAGATTTAAACAGAAGATGGACCTGAAGATCAGGTTGATATTGTATCCATTTATTAGAAAGAAGACGAAGAAGAAGAAGATTAAAAATGCAGTTGTACGATGTAAACAGCAGGTGGCGCCTTCATGTCAGGTTTATATTGTATGCAGTTTTTAGAAACAAAGTAAAATAAGCATCAAATGCAGTTACACTTTAAATTTAAACCATCATTTATTACTAATATTTTAATACTACTATGTTTTTATTGTCTCTTTTTTATCTTTATTAATGTTTATCTATTTTATTTAAAACCCTTTAAATAAAAAGTTTCAAATGCAGTTAAACAGCAGGTGGCATTTTAACGCTGAGTTTTTATATTGACTATTATTGGGTGGGAAACATTAAATGCAGTTGCAAGATCTAAACAGATGATGGTGCCTTCCTGTCAGGTTGATATCGTATGCAGTTATTAGAAAGAAGAAGAAAAATTTTAATGCAGTTTCACGATGTAAACAGTAGATAGCGCCTTCATATCAGTTTTATATTATATGCAATTTTTAGAAACAAAGAAGAAGAAAAATCAAATGCAGTTACACGATTTAAACAGCAGATGGCGCCTTCATGTCAGGTTTTTGTCGGACGCAGTTATTTGAAAGAGGAAGAAGAGAAAAAAATGCACCAAATGCATTTACATGATGTAAACAGCTGGTGGGGCCATCATTGTATCTTTTTGTCTATTTTATTTAAAACACCTTTGAATAAAAAGTTTCAAATGCAGTTATACGAGTTAAACAACAGGTTGCACTGTAAAGCCAGGTTTTTATATTGACGGTTATTTTTATTTATTTGGGGGGGGGCATCAAATGGAGTTGATCTAAACAGAAGATGGCGCCTTCCTGTCGGGTTGATATCGTATGCAGTTATTAGAAAAAAGAAGAAGAAGAAGAAAAGTTTAAAATGCAATTTTACGATGTAAACAGCAGGTGGCGACTTCATGTCAGGTTTATATTGTATTCAGTTTTTAGAAACAAAGAGGAAGAAGCATCAAACGCAGTTACACGATTTAAACAGCCCATGGCGCCTTCATGTCAGGGTTTTTTTTTGTACGCTGTTATTTGAAAGAAGTCATAATTATGAGATAATAAGTCATAATTATGAGATAATAAGTCATAATTATGAGATCAGGATGTCATAATTATGAGATAATTCCTGTGATTTTTTTTTCTTTTGTGAATGCAATGCGCTTCCGTATATCTTGTATCTTTTTGCCTATTTTATTTAAAATACCTTTGAATAAAAAGTTTCAAATGCAGCTTTACGAGTTAAACAGCAGGTTGCACTGTAACGCCGGGTTTTTATATTGAAGGTTATTTTTTTTGGGGGGGGGGGGGGATCGAATGGAGTTACAAGATCTAAACAGAAGATGGCGCCTTCCTGTCAGGTTGATATCGTATGCAGTTATTAGAAAAAAGAAGAAGAAGGAAAAAAAAGTTTAAAATGCACTTTCACGATGTAAACAGCAGATGGCGACTTCATGTCAGGTTTATATTGTATTCAGTTTTTAGAAAGAAAGAGGAAGAAGCATCAAACGCAGTTACACGATTTAAACAGCCGATGGCGCCTTCATGTCAGGGTTTTTGTCGTACGCAGTTATTAGAAAGAAGAAGATGGCGTCATTTATTACTAATATTTTAATACAATTATGTTTTTATTGTCTCCTGTCTGGTTGATATCGTATGCAGTTATTAGAAAGAAGAAGAAGAAATTTTAAAATGCAGTTTCACGATGTAAACAACAGATGGCGCCTTCATACCCGGTGTATTTTGTGAACAGTTAATGGAAAGAAAAAGAATATATCTTTGACTGCAGAACTAAATATCTGTACTTTTTTATTTTATATACATTAATTTATTAATAATCTTTTAATATTATTATGTTTTTACTTTCTTTATTTTTATTTTTATTAATCTTTTTCATGATCTATCTTCTGTTATTTTCTTGTAACTTATTTCTGAGCTTTGGCAATACGAATGTAAATATTTAAAAAATTATATTATTATAAATAAATAAAGCACCTGCAAATAAAAAGTTTAAACTGCAGATAGAGGCATGATTCTTGGTTTATATTGTAGGAAGTTATTAGAAAGGAGAGGGAAAAAAAGAAACATCAAGTGCAGTTACACTGTTTAAACAGCAGGTGTTAAGAGTGTAGGCGCATGGGGGAAAGAAAGAAGAAGAATTACAGCGAGAGAAAAAGAAAGCTGTTATCAACACGTGTAACAAATGTTACAGCACTGAGTGCTAAGATAAGAGAATGGAACTACGAGTATATGAATTTAATAGTAATAAATATAAACACACGTTTCTTCTTTATTTGGAGAAAAAAAGAATAATAAAAAACTGCATCATACATAGTGCACTAGTCTAACGTGATTTGGGACTGAAGCTGTAGTTTGTAATCCGTGACGTCAGAGTCACTTGGCGGAAGTCGCTTATAACCGTAATAAAGATGGCGGAGGAGGCGGCAGGCAGTGTGAACTGTCCTGTGTGTGCTGGGGAATTTAAGTCCAGTGAAATTAACGCTCACTTGGATAAATGTTTAGACCAGAGCTGGAAAAGCGGGGACGAGCCTCCGGCTAAAAAGTCCCGCGCTAGCAGCGAGTCAGACAGCGGCTCTGGTGCTCCTGGAGCTGGGACGTGTGGGGCGGGAGCGAAGCGGAGTCGACCTCCGGTGTTTTCACTGTTCAACAGCAGCAGTAACAAGTCGTTATCATCGTCCCAACAGAGGGGTGCTGAAGGACTGACACGCGGTACGGCGTCGCCTAGCAACGCGCACGCCAGCGCCACACTTCCGGGTTCGGATGCAGAAACCCGGAAGCAACGTGATGAAGCCGAGCTGCTTAACCAGCGGCTGCTGAGCGCAGACAAACCTCTGGCGGAGAAGATGAGGCCCAGCACTCTGGAGGAGTACTTTGGGCAGAATAAAGTGTTAGGAGAACACACACTGCTCAGGGGTCTGCTGCAGTCACAGGAGGTTCCCTCTCTCATCCTGTGGGGACCTCCTGGATGTGGAAAGGTTTCTCTCTCTCTCTCTCTCTCTCTCTCTCTGTGTGTGTGTGTGTGTGTGTGTGTGTGTGTGTGTGTGTGGTTGCAAACGTGACCAGGGTGTGTTGGTGGTGGTGTTGTTGTTGGAAAATAATCAGTAACAGGTCCATGTGATGAAAGATTATGTTTCCATAGCAACACATCATGAAGTGTTATTCAGTTTCCTCATACTGTCTGTTACAAAGCACTGACACTGGAGACTCTAAAAACATCTCCAGGATAGTTAAGTCATTCATCTATATTTATCAAATACCATCTTTTCTTTTCTCTGAGAGGGAGAAGGAAAGGCAGCTTGTCATGTGACCAAGAAAACTAATACTTTATTTATTTAATTAATTAATAGTTTTATTGTTTATTACCAATTACAAACCAAAAAGTAAACTTTTTTTAAAATGCCAAAAAAAAAAAAAAAACTTTTTTTTTTAGCTATATTCAAATTTGACAAGGTAATCAGAAAAACGAATCCTTGGCGGAATTTCCAGGGCCGATATTCAGGCCATGGTGTCCCGACCTCGGGTGCTGACAGTGAAACCTCTCCAGCTGCTGTGGAACGTATAACCCAGCCTAGTCCTGCTCCACCGTATCAAAGACGACCCAGTGTTTTTTCCTCCTCCTGCCTGTTGGGGTTCATGGCTTTATATAGTCCAGGCTGTGTACTTTGACACCGATATGTCCTTTCCATTGCCTCACAGTAGTGATGTTTATATCGCTGTATTTCACGGCTCCAGGATAAAGCTGGATGAATAGTTTTCCCCTGTGCAGGGCCACGAGAGTCTCAGGAAAGTTCAGTAAACATCTGAATCCCCTGATTGTGAGTGAAATCTGAATTCAAAAAATATTGGTAAACCTCATAGTTTTTAAAGGTCTCGTATTTATACAAATTCTGTCAGGTTCTGTCAGAAGGCTCTTCTTATATGAGGTCATGTTATGGGAAAAATCTAACCAGCTTAGGCTTGGCCTTTCATTTTCGGATTCCTGGTATGTTTCAGAAGAGAATGTTGACTTTCGCTTGTCATTTCCAGACGACTCTGGCTCACATCATTGCCAGCTCCAGTAAGAAGAAAGGCACGGCACGCTTTGTGACCCTGTCAGCCACGAGCACGTCGACCAACGAGGTGCGGGAGGTGATTAAACAGGCGCAGAACGAGCTGCGCCTCTGCAAGAGGAAAACCATACTGTTCATCGATGAGATACATCGCTTTAACAAATTGCAACAGGTCAGTTCTAGTTCATTTAATCCAGAAACATTTTTAATTCATTTAGCTCCTCTGTATCTGCAACTGCACATGCTCACTACATGGAGTATAAAGGAGTTCAGAGATTAGAAGTGGAAACCCTACCTCATGAAGTACATAAGAATAAAATAAAAGCTATGAAAAAAGAAATATGAAATATTTTACTTTGTTTAAGCATATACAAGGTGTAAGAAAAATATTTTTGGTTTTTCACACAACCAATAAAGTGGACAAAATGGCATGTGTGTCATAAATAAATAAACTGCAGGTTTCTTCACAATCCATTTGTAAAGTCAGATATCTTTGGATGATGTTACACATTTGCCAAATAGTCAAACTACGAGTGGCGTTCAAGTCAGACCGGGATAAAAAAAATTCCCATGAAAGAAGGTGTAAAGCCGAACACTTCAAGCACAGTATGGTGATGAGACTCTTGGCCACTGCAGTCGTTCCTAACATTCAGCGAGTGGAACGCCTGATCCTTGAAAATGGATGGATACCTTGTCACCAATTTGCAGAAGAGACGCATTGGTCTGTGGGAACTGTGCACACAATCATTCACCAACACCATTACATCAACTCGGCTGGGAGTCATCGCCACATCGACCATACAGTCCTGACCGCGCTCCAAGCCATTTCCACATGTTTGGGCGGGTAAAGGAGTTCCTGGGAGGCCGGCATTTTAGTCTGATCATATCTCCGGTATACCCAAGCACTAGTGAAACACTGAGATGAGTGCATTAGTGTAGCAGATGATTATATAGAGAAATAAAGTGAGTTTTCACTCTCATAACTGTGTTCTGTTATTCTACACAATCAAAAGTCCTGAACACCCCTCATATAGGTCGTTAAATAATCACTGACGTAATGTTGTATGATCTGGTCATCCTGCTCAGTCATTCTTTGCTAGTAGATTAATATTTTCTGCAAATTGGAGCAATGTGAAAAAAAAAACCCAGCTAACCGAGATATTAGCTGGAAATCATTTGGAATTGTCACAAAAATTCTAATTAAAGTAAAAGAAGCTTTGCAGCTTGTAAATATTGTCGTATTGAATTCCAAAAGTGCTAATACCTTTACATTATTTCACATTTTATAAAAATCCATCAGTATTGATCCTTGAGGATTTTTGCTTTGATCTCATGTGCTTTTAACCCATTAACGTTTTACACCAAGGATGTACTGCATACGTTAGTTCAAATGACGACAATGTCCTCCTTCACTCACCTTCCATAGGCAGCCATGCTGTAGATGCTCAGCACTGTTTTTTCTTTCCCCACCATCGTCTTCCTGTCCTCAGGACACGTTCCTGCCTCACGTGGAGTGCGGGACGATCACGCTGATCGGAGCCACCACAGAGAACCCCTCGTTCCAGGTGAACAGCGCTCTGCTGAGCCGATGCAGGGTCCTGGTCCTCGAGAAGCTGAGTGTGTCGGCTATGAGCTCGATATTGCGCCGGGCCGTGGATTCACTCGGACTGATTGTGTTACCGGACGACAGTTCGGGGACAGGACACTCTGCAGAGTAAGTGTGTATGTGTCTGTCTCTGAGTACACCTTATCATCACTGCACGTGTGGAATTCTGTCTGGCACTTGAACAAAATAGATCTCCCTGACCACTGGTTGGCTGCAGGGATGTTCTGAGGCTTCTCATCATTCCTCATTTGGGTGTTTTATTGGCTGAAGCTCGGCTCCAGGCCCCGCCCTCCCTGTCTGATAGCCTTAGAGCAAGTGTGTCTGTGTTTGTGTGTGTTATGTTGGATTAAAAAGACACAGCTGGCAGGCGAGTAGGGGTGAGTGTCAGGTTTTCGGGAGATCCATCCCCATGGAAGCCCCTCAGTAAACATAATGTTGTTTGTAGTTGCTAATGACTTTGCTTTCATCACACAGCAATTTGTCATGTCATCAGTTAGATGTACAAAAACATGCATTTATGGATTAATAGTCAACTTAATAATAATACAATAATAGCTTTTATTAATTAAAATAGATAGAAAAAAAAGAAACAAACAGATTTGTGTTTATTAAAGACTAACGCATATTTGTTAGCTACAGTACAGACCAAAAGTTTGGACACCCCTTCTCATTCAGCGAGTTTTCTTTATTGTGTTCTTCAGCCCAAACGCGTCTCTTCTGCTTGTTGCCTGTCCTTAGCAGTGGTTTCCTAGCAGATCTTCTACCATGAAGGCCTGATTCACACAGTCTCCTCTTAACAGTTGTTCTAGAGACGTGTCTGCTGCTAGAACTCTGTGTGGCATTGACCTGCTCTCTGATCTGAGCTGCTGTTAACCTGCGATTTCTGAGGCTGGTGACTCGGATGAACTTCTCCTCCGCAGCAGAGGTGACTCTTGGTCTTCCTTTCCTGGGCCGGTCCGCATGTGAGCCAGTTTCTTTGTAGCGCTTGATGGTTTTTGTGACTGCACTTGGGGGACACTTTCAAAGTTTTCCCAATTTTTCGGACTGACTGACCTTCATTTCTTAAAGTTATGATGGCCACTCGTTTTTCTTCACTTAGCTGCTTTTTTCTTGCCATAATACAAATTCAACCTCTTTGAATGAGAAGGTGTGTCCAAACTTTTGGCCTGTTCTGTATGTTTAGTACTGCTGTTACTGTCGCTATGGCAACAGTAACAGTAATCATGGATTTGTATTGCTGTATTGATTAAATTTATCTCTGTGGAAAAAAAAAAAAACCTTTCTCCTCGACATTCTGTCAAAATCAATCGTAAAAACCTGAGAAAACTTTTAACATTTCAGATATAGAAGCTTTGTTTAGGACCTTATGTTTCTATGGACACAGTTTGAGTTACAGCATCAAAATTCTTACGGTTAATAATTTTTTTTAATTTGATTTATAAACTAGCCAAAATATTAACTATTAACTAGCCAAAATATTGGCTTTTTTAATATAAAAGTTTTACATTTCTTGCTGTCAGCAGCAGGTCTGGAAGAAATACATTTTATTCCCAGCACAGCATTAATGGGTACATTGTGGTACAAGCAGCAGTTTGTAATCAAGAAGCTATCTTAGTTTATGCTCATCTGAGTTACTCTTCTCACATACACAATTATTCCTCTGCTATAATTAGCAGTTACAGAAGTCAACCCTTGTATCTGAGCGCACAAACCTTGGGAGATCTATCCTGTCCTGTCAGTTTTAAAAGAGCTCCGTGTCCTAATGGCATCAGGAACGCGGACAGATTCTTGGCCTTGTTTTCATACGTCTCATGTCTTGTTGGCTTAAACACGCCGTTCTGTTAAGTACACACACGGTTTTGAGATTAGCAAGGTGTCAAGTGGTGTCCCCCTCGAGAAGACCCAGTGCTTCCAGCTCCATGCTGTTCAGACGACACTGTGCTAAAACGAGAATCATAAGGATTTATACTACACCATATAATGTCATGCTTGTTCCTGATTTCTATTTCTTTCTAAAATGCTGAAGGAGACCAAAATATGCAATATTCTCTTTCGCTATTTATGATCTGTAAAATCTTCATCAGGGCTCTAATCTGAGGTGCTGTTTGTTAATTGGTGATTTCTGTGGCTGGTAAGTCTACATGAACTTCTCCTCTGCAGCAGAGGTACGTTTTGGTCTTGGGAAGGTCTTCATGAGCGACAGTTTCATCATGGAGCTTGATGGGGTTTATAAACGCACTTGACACAATACTGTTCTTGCAAGAACATTACTGTCTTAAAATAACAGCTGACTAATGCCGTTGTTTTTGTTTTTGTTACTTAATTACTTCATGCCATATGTGTTATTTAGTAGTTTTTAATACAATAAATACAAAAAAAAACAATATTGTTCTAGAATATAGAAAATTAATCCAAACTTGTCTCCAGTCTTTTGACACTTTTTGAACTTTGTGTGTGTTTGTGGCAGTCCATTAGGCCGTTAACGTGTCCCAGGAATCCTCTGAGAACCGACTCAAGAATAACTTTACCCCAGAAAATCCAGCACAAACCCCATCCCAATTTCTGGACAAAATTCCACAGAGTAATCCAAGTAACCTTGTTAATGCGACTGCATCGTCAGGTTGCCAGGGACATCCACAGTAGATCAGGAAGCCAAAAAGCAGTTCATTACTATCGAGACTCAACATTTTATGTGTGATATATTGATCAAGTTATTTTATTAGGAGGTGGGTATGAATAAAAGGAGTAATTTATTATATATTTTTAACCATATATTACTAAATAGAATTTTTCAACCATAGGTCATGGATTCAGTTTTATACTTGCACTCGGGTGATTTTTATTATTTTTTTTCCCATCCCCGTTTATCCACACTCACATTCACAGCTTTGAATACTTTGTTTTACGTGACCACTGGATGCTTTCGTGAAATTTTTGTTAAAGCTTTCGACCAGCAGCCCTCATACGTCTCAGAAGAATGACATTTATAGTCTAGTGCCATTTTTAGCTTTACTCTAATCCTGGACATAAACGTGTCTATAAATCAAAGGAAGATTTGCAAGGTCACATAGACTTCCTGCTACTACAGGACTCATGATCAGAAATAGTGCTCGTGTCCGCAGTGTCTGTGCTTTAAAGTCACAAACTGCTATGATCATTTAAGAAATGTATTTATTTATTTATTTATTTATTTATTTATTTAGGAGTGATGAATACATCATAGGTTGATGAATATTGTGTGACACTTTGCATAACCAATCAGTAGTCAACAATAGCACTAGCTGTGTATTTGTAGCTGTTATTGGTACGTGTAATGCTGGCCCTTGGCCAATAAGCAAACACAAATCACAGAAAGCATGGAGGTTAGTGTAAAAGCAAACGATGACTAAATCTGGAATGGGATGCTTAAATGGCACACATGGGTACATCAGGTTTTCCTGGTATACTGGTGTCCTCCCACTCCTGGGTCACGGTCACAGTCACTGCACTGTCATTGATTAGTGCTGGAGCTTTTAAAAGGGTCGTTAGATGGAACGAGATGATAAAATGAGCATCACTCCATCTTTTCTCTTTCTTTATTTCTTCCTTCCTTTTTTCTCATTTCTTTTTTCCTTTCTTTCTTTGTTCACCCCTCCGTGTGTTTTTGTGTGCAGGCGGCAGGTGTGTATAGAGCAAAAGGCCTTGGACACCATCGCTCACCTGTGTGACGGAGACGCTAGAGCGGCACTCAACGGCTTGCAGCTGGCTGTGCAAGCATGCATGAGCAAGACCATTAGCACAGAAACACCCACTCCTCAGAACACCGTGGTCCAGGAGGAGCATGTCAAAGAGGGTTTACAGAGATCACACATCCTCTACGACAAAGCAGGCGAGTACAGAGTGTGTCTCAACTTGTTAGACCGTAAACATATGATGTGGATGAAGAAATGAAGTCATGCATGTTGGGGATTTATTAATACCGTAAACCTGTGTGAAAAGGAATGTCACAAATATGCACATTTATGTATTTATAATGTTATTTAAAGACATCTTAAGTGTATCAAGACATGCTAATGGTGCAAAAATGTTTTAGTTATTTTAAAGCATATTTAATAAAAAAATTTAAAAGAGACATTCATCCGAAAAGTACACATGCACTTTTTCTGGATAAAATGCCAGAGCATTACTACAGAGCTTATTGTGTCAATAATTTTCCCTTGGTTAGAGACTTGGTTAATTCGGTCAAAGTTTAATATTAACCTCTGTTTGTACGAGTTAATTTTATACAAACAAAATGCATATTGGTTTACATTGTATTTGACTTGGTTTTGAAAATTATTTAGTTTATTCAAAATATGTAGAGAATCAGATTAAATTATGAATCATAAGCATTGTCTTGACATGCAACAATGTCCATTTTGATTATCGCATCTTGATTATTGGTGAGCTCCTGTTTCAGTAAATCATACAAAATTCAGGTGCCGTATAACCGTTCAAATCTACCCCCTTAGTTATAGGTTATGTCTTGTGCCCTTGTGCAAGATCCAGTATTCCAGTCCATGTTAATACTCTACATCAAGTCGACACACATTCCAGAATGTTCCTTAGATTTGCATGCATCTAGATTATAAAATTGCTCACTCCTTACACAGTCTGTTTTTGAATGAGAATTCTTAGTCTTTTGACTAACCAAGAGATAAAAAGGAAAGAATGGAGCAAATGGGCATAAATAAATGAACACGTAAATGAAGTAAAAATGAGAAAAAAGAAAGTGATGCACATATAATTGCAAAACAATAACAAAAATACCAGAGGAAAAGGTTTAAATGCACTACAATAGAGTAAGAATTTTTTTATAACTGAAAACGGATCATCAATATGTACTGTATGTGACGTACAGGTGAGGAACACTACAACTGCATCTCAGCCCTGCATAAGTCAATGAGGGGTTCAGATGAAAATGCTGCCCTCTACTGGCTGGGCCGGATGTTGGAGGGAGGTGAGGACCCGCTGTATGTGGCACGCAGGCTGGTACGCTTTGCCAGCGAGGACGTAGGTGAGTCCGTCATAAACTAAAGTAAAAGTGGAATATAACATGATTATATTTCATGTATGGGTTTTCTTTTCTTTTTTTCCTACATTGATGTGAATAAAAAAATCGCTGTACAGTTAAACTTTTCCACATGACTTGTGTATAATATTCTAAACTGTAGCTCTTGTTTAAGGTTTGGCCGATCCTGCTGCTCTCCCTCAGGCCGTGTCTGCGTTCCAGGCCTGCCACTTCATAGGCATGCCCGAGTGCGAGGTAAACATTCTTCTGTACTTGTTAGAATGTATACAACGTGTTTATATTACAATAAAATCAGGTGTCAGTGTCTATAAATACCCGTCTGCTTGTCTAGGTCATCCTAGCTCAGTGCGCGCTCTACCTGGCCAGGGCTCCTAAGTCTATCGAAGTATATACAGCCTATAACAATGTTAAAGCGTGTCTAAGGAACCACAAAGGCCCTTTACCCCCAGTGCCACTTCACCTCCGCAATGCTCCCACTAAGCTGATGAAGGAGCTAGGCTATGCTAAAGGCTACAAATACAATCCAGCATTCAAGGGGCCAGTGGACCAAGCATATCTCCCTGAGGAACTCTGTGGCATCAACTTTTTCACCTGGACGCCGTCTGACTGATGAACTCACATCTTTTTTGTATGTGGGAATGCTGGCTACTTTATTTGCACTTTTTGCAACTGTTTATGTTGTTAATAATTATACAATCTGCACTTAAATGGCATGTGTCATCAATGGTAATGTTCATTCATGACCCTTTTGCCACTCATATAAAATTTACTTTTTTGTTGTTTTTGTAACTAATTATGTAATTAATTGTAATTAGATTACCAATGTATACCTAAATAAAAAAGCTAAAATTATTATTTTTTCTAATTGTGCCATTTCTTGTTTTATTTTTTGTTTTTTATTCTGAATTTTATTTTCTGGTTTTCAGCCTTTAAAAAAATAATGTTTTCTTTGGAAATTTCTTTTTTTTTTTTTTTTTTCCAATCAAAAATAAGTCAGGTGATTTATTATAAACTGTACTGTAAAATTACTGTGTAATGTGTATTACTTTTATTTAATTTTTACACTTTGTCATAATAAAAGTGCACGGTTTCAAAAATGAAAAAGACCTGCTTTGAACACTTTTTTTTTTCTTTTTTGTACGGAATCCACACTGGAGTCAAAGTAAAGTTTTTTTTTTTTTTTTTGGCCAGCTGGTGTCAGGGTAGAGCTCAGTGATAAATACTTGGATGCTGTTGGAACATTTCAGATTATGTTCAGATTAAGTATTATCTTAATCAAAATTGGAGGGAAATATATTATAAACATCTAGTAACTACTAAGTTCAGTAGGTACCATTGAATTCAGACTAGAGTAATTGTGAATTGCTTGAATTGTTGAAGAAACTTTTGTGGTATAAAACATTAGTTTTTCATTCTATGGAAATCATGGAAATCAGGACAGGACTACAAGCACTGAAAACAAGATTGTTGCTGTCATGTGATAAAGATGTTTTGCATTAGGGCTAATCGCTATAAAACAACATGGTACAAAAAGTCCCTTACCAGAGATTTCAAGAACCACTGAAAGCACAGAGTTCCTTCTAATTACCTTCCTACTAGTAGGTAAAAGTAATTGTCATCCTGGTTAATTAAGTTAAATAAAATTTAATTGTAAGTTATGGGGGAATTTGAGATCATTCCAGCCAAGCAGAATATGATTAGTTACCACCTTTTTTGTAGTAATTTACTTAGTCTTATCTTGTGAATAATGAGTGTATAAGTGTTTGTTTGGATTTTATAATCATTATCATCTCACTATAAAAACATGATTTTCAGATAAATAAATTTTTGCAACCAACTGCTGCTGGAAAGGTAAGCTTACAGTTTGTTTTTTTTTATTTATTTATTGTGAGTTTATATACAAAATATATGAAATACAAAATGAAAAACTGCTTGTACAGCAGAATTTGCTTACCAATTTCCGAATTATCAGTATTTGTGTAGGCACGTTTGCTTGATTTCATTTACAAAAAAAGGAAAACAAGCAGTTTAAATATCTAAACATTTAAACACCATAATAAGTATAATTAATATCACTAATATCTTGAGCAGTAACAGTGTTAGTAATGAAGTTGTCTTTTAAAATTACATAATCTGAGGCAGTTGTTTTCTTTGTACATTGGGATGTTTCGTGCACTATTTCAAAAAAGCTGCTAAAATATGGTAGGCTAATATGCTCACTTTCTAATAATGTTTTTTTTTTTTACCTAATAAACATCAGAGATGACAACGCTAATGCTATTCCAACTTCTGTTATTCACAGGTGAGAGTGAATATAGTGCTGTGTGTGTGTGTGTGTGTTTATAGACATTATAATCGGCACACATCTGAACACTGTACAGCCTTAAGCATTCAATTTCAATGTGGAACAAAGCATAAATTAGTAAAAAATGAATAAACAACTACAAAAAAATCAATCAATTGGGAAATTAGGGTTAATTCCTGCCTACAAACATTTTAAAATCTCTCCCACAGGCACTGTCCATTCTTTCCTGTTTGCCTCTCATAAAAAGTACTATGTGATCCAGGCTGCAAACACATGGACTGGTGCCCGGGCTTACTGCCAAGCCACACACATTGATCTGGCCATCATCGAAAACCGTGACGACTTGGTCCGATTTCAAAATGACGCACAGAGGCAAGGTTTCAATTCAGAAGCTTGGATTGGACTTTACAATGATATCGACAGCTGGCACTGGTCCTTTGAAAACGGGCCCCTAGTATTTGCAGATTGGTTATTGGGTCAACCCAACAACAGATATGGACATGAAGAATGTGTTGTGATTGGAAGCATTGATTGGACTAGTGGGAGTGGTTGGTATGATGCAGATTGTAACTCTTTACAGTACGTTCTCTGCTATGATGGTAAGAAGCAATATCTTGATTCAGCCATTTTCTTTAGACTACTTGAACATCTTTTTGCATGAAATGAATCAGTCAAAATGTGATAAAACTAGAACAGTCAACAGCCAGCATTAATACAAGGAGTTTAACAAAATGATTGCAATAACTGTTTAGGAATTACATATTCATTTTTGCGGCAGCACAGTGACTTAGTGGTTAGCACCGACAGGGTCCAGGTTCAATTTCCACCTTAGGTCACACATTAATCACACAATGGTCAATATTTTATTGATCTTATGCCATAAGATTAACTTAAAAATATATTTTTACGTATAATAAAAAATGTGTTTTATATGTTACAGCTAGTAAACGTGGCCCTGCCAGGTACATTGAGCCTGGTCCTCAGATGAATTGGTATAATGCTCAAACTTACTGCAGACAGCATTACACTGACTTGGCCATCATCACTAACTCAGCTGACAACACGGATGCATTCAATGTTTTGCAAGGAAGGATAGGCCTGTTTTGGATAGGCCTGTTTCGAGACTCCTGGAAGTGGATAGATCAGACCAACATGTCCACCGTAACCTGGGCTCCTGGGCAACCCGATAATATGCTTAAAAATGAAAATTGTGGGTTTGTAAGTAACAGTCAGGCATCTGATGCACCATGCACAGACCAAAGACCTTTCTTCTGTTACTCAGGTAAGTGAAAATCATTTGAGGTTTGTATGAAGACCTGCTTAAACAGCTTTTCACATGTAAATTACATGTGTTGTGTGCATGTGTTCCTGGATCCAGAAATCACTGGAAGAATGCAAACGATAAGATTTACGATCCAGTCTAAACAGGATGTCAGTGATCCTGGAGCAAAGGCAGCCATCTTGGAACAAGTGAGTCTCATCCTCTAAAATGACCCATTTCCAATATATACAGGGTGTCCCAAAAAATTGACATACTTTTGAAATATGAATATCTGAGTAACTACATGTCCTAGGCAAGTGAAATGAAATTCAGGCTTCATATTGAAAAATAAAATATTTACTTTGTAAATATTTACAAAATTTCAACAACATATTTAAACAGATATAGATTTTATAACCGATTTCACAAAGCTTCACACATCAAGTCTGTAGTCCAGCTCCTGCCAAACACACTGTAGCATATCTTGTGTAGCATTTTCCATTCCCTCAGTGATACTTTGCTTGAGTTCCTCCAAGCTTGTAGTAAGAGAGGGAATAAAGACCAGGGGATAAATCACAAGGTGTTACATCAGATGAACGTGTTGGCCATTTCAACAGCACATAGTAAAACATTAAAGGTAGTTAGTTTTTACACATCTCGTTAAAATTTGAGCGAGAATTAGCCATGTTGTTAGACTATAAAATCATGTCAATTTTTTTGGGACACCCCATATTTTAACAAGAAGAACCTACGTTTTGAATCATGTTTTAGTTCATTCTTTTTCTCCAACAGTAACTTGTAATAAACACCTCCTGTTCATACAGACACACTGGTTCAAGTGTGTTATAATAAAGGGTACTTACTAATAAACATTTATTAATTATTCCTTCTCAGATTAAAGATAACCTGATGAAGGATAGGTTGGCTGAGAATACCACGCTGAAATGGATAGAGAAGCCTGGTGGTGTGTTGACTCACAAGAAAAAACTTAATGTATTAGAAAATGCAACTGACCAATCATGTGATCTTTAAGTCTTTTCCCATGACTATCATTTATTCATGTAAATGCACTGATAGCTTTGTATGCACATTGTTTGGTTCAAATTTAACAGTAGGAACCAAACTGCTTTTTGCACAATGCCCTAAACCCCTGGTCTGTGATTACTCAGAAAGCCATGAGAGGATGGTGAACATTTTTAAATGACTGATGTGTATGTGTCTCTGGATGCAATGAATGAATGCATTAAGGTATATTTGGTAAATTTACTAATAAATTAAAAAAAACACAAAATAAACTAATTGTCAATTTACATACTGCATGCAGTAAGCTCAGACAGGGTTAAATTTCATAGAAATCCAGGTAATAATTTGTACTTTGCGTTTATAGTAAGTAGAGTATATAATGCTCTCTCCTCTGTTTACATTTTTTTTATTAAAAGCTATACTTAATTCAGTAGCTGGAAGAGGACCAGGAAGTGAGCACATACTGCACAAAGTTTTAAGGCTTTACACTAATTTCATGTCATTTGCTGAATGATGTAAAAAATCTTTGCATTTGTTTTCGGATGATTATGCTTAAGGTATGAATCAGTCCAGCCCTTTAGATATACTCAGAGCAGCTTCTTACTTATTCTACAAAATACATACATAAAATTATTTATTTATTTATTTATATTTTATTTATTTATTTTTTGTTGTTGTTGTTAAAGCTGCATTCAGCTGTAGCCAGAATATTCTTAAAAGTTCTAAGGGCATCTTAATATTTTTAAATCAGAACTGTCATGTTTATCTTTAGATATCATTAAGAAGATTTTTTTTCATTCAATTAGCTTTATTTATTTATAATTATTTGTACATTACTTTTCGCTAATTGTAAGACTTTTTGTTTGATGTATTTAATTATTTTAATCATTTTAATACAGTGGAACCTTGGATTACGAGCAAAACCCGTTCCGGAAGCATGCTCGTATTCCAAAACACTCGTAAACCAAATCAAACCTTTCCATAAGAAATAATAAATTAGCCCAAAATAAATAAATACAGAAAAATAATTAATACAATATATAAAGTAAAAATAAAACAAATTAACCTGCATTTTACCTTTAAAAAAAGTTAAAATAAATCTCAACAGATGCAGGCACCGTGTGTGCGTGCAGGCACTGTGTGTTTGTGTGTGTTTGTGTGTGTGTGTGTGTGTGTGTGTGTGTGTGTGTGTGTGTGTGTGTGTGTGTGTGTGTGGAATTAGCCCCTTCCCTCGCCTCGTCTTACACAGTAAAACTTCGTAAACCAAGACATGCTCGTTTTTCAAGTCAAAATTTATTTAAAAATCTTTGCTCGTCTTGCAGAACACTCGCAATCTGAGGTTCCACTATAAAGTTTTTTTTTTTTTCATTTTTCATATTTTAATTATGGCTCTATTGTTGTTGCTTTTTTCAGTTGGATCCTTATATATGCTTATATTTCCCAATTTTCCTGTCCTTACTTATTACTTTTATTTCTAGTAGTTGTATTTTATGCTATCCATTATCTATGATCAGTAGATAAAGTAAAATAAAAAATATATTAATTGACTGAATGACTGATTTTTCAATTTGATGGTTCTACAGTCATTTTACCATTTTCCTATTGAAATGACATATAAAAGCAAAGAAATGGGAACTTGTGTAATAATTATTATTATTAATATTATTATTATTAATTATACATTACATATTCTTGCTTGTAAAGTAACATTTAGGCAACATCAAATTAGTGAATAATTAAAGAATAATTATGAAAGATGCACTGTGTTTTAATCAGTTGTCTTCAATGCTTTTTTTTAGACAAAATACTATGCACCTGGCAACAAGGGCAACTATCAAAGTAAGCTATTACCTGTGAACTTGGTGGGAGATTAGCCAGCCTAAAGTGAAAAACTAATTATGCATTAATCATATTAACTAAACATTAATTATATAAAACATTAAGTGTCTGATGTACAAAGCTCTGCATTTTTAGGTCTAATTAAACCACCTTCTGTTTAGGGGAAATAGAATACGACCATGAACACACTGATAAGCCATGCACTTGGCAAAACACAAAGTGTACAGGTCTCCATTGACATTGGGGAACATCTGATTTTAAAGTAAAGTGTGCATATTATGTTTAATCTACTTAACTCTATGCAATTAGCATCAGAAAGTGCTGTACTTGTCCATTTCTTTCAAAAGGATTAAATATTTAGCTAAATGTGACTGTTGATTTGAACACCCCAAATTATTATAAATTATGTAGTTCAGTTGAAAAACAAATTCTCAGTGGTTCAGGCTCTGGCTTACTAATCAGACCACCCATGCCCCTTGTCCTTGCTTAGGTTATTCGATGTAAAAAATTTATCTTTAAAAAGGTTTGTTTCTTATTTTTTCCTAGTAACGCCATACTTCTTGGTCATAGTCCAATGGGGAAAAAATGTTTAAAGCTTCTATGCAAAATGTCTAAACAAATAATTAAAGCAAATGAGTGCAGCAAATGCTCTTGATTACAAGTTATAGTAGATTAAAAAACCTTTTTTGTGTTGCTCTTATTAGCTTATAGGTAATTTTGCTATTGCTCAACTGAAAAAAAAAAAACATTGCTCAACTGCTTTTGCTCAGGTGAAACAAAAACAAGTGAAACAAAAGGTTTTGATTAAAAGGAAAAGAAGTCATTGAACTGTAGGGGGGGGGAAACAGATTTGCTTTTTTTTTTTAAGGAGGAGGAACTAAACATTTATTTTAGTAGAGAACACACAATAATCTGTTAGTCGATATCCTCTTATAAAATGTAGCATAATGCTAATAAGAATTAAAATGTACAAATTGTATAAATAAATATGTTTTAATCAGAATGGTATTGGAAAATAGTTTTAATGGCTATTAATTGGAATCGACTTATAATCATTCATTTTTACTGATTGAATGCCTCTCCACTGGCTGATCACATAAACCAGTACTATTTTGATGATTTAAAATACATGGCTCAACAGTCACGCCAACATACTGTACTGTCGTCCGTCTGGGGACGTCTCTTCAAAAGTTTTCAAATTTGCCATATGCAAACTGTTTTTTTAAAGCACAAGCACTCGGGTTAACATCTGCCAAAAGCTTTAATACAACAAACCTTATTCAGCACTTATAAACAATGCAAAGTGAATAATTTGAATATGAAAATTTTCAGCAAAGGCAGCAGCTAAATCTAATAAGTCAACCCACACTCAACTACTTATAACAGAAGTGCTTAAAAAGCGAGGTATCCCAGGTTTACCTTACGCAGCTATTTAGCACGGCTGCACACATTCGGGATGATAAGACAAATAGACTGTGTATTAAAATGCAGAAATTATTTAACATTTATAAACCAATTACTTTCTTGTGAAGGACAAAGTACCTAACATTTGTGTTCATTTAAAAACATTCAGTGAAGTTTCGATTGGTTATTCATTGTTGCAGGCTTCTTCCACATGCTACATGTTATAATGAGTGAGTATAGCAGGACAGCTGCATTTTGCTGCTATAAATAGTAATTAAATAATACTATACAATAAATATAACATTTTAAATGGCACACTTGTGATCAGGGATCATTGATCGGTGATCAGTACTGGACGATTCTGTGATTGGGGATCGGTGATTGGCTCCCAAAAACTCTGATTGGAGCACCTCTAATGAACATGTTATAGTCACACTCTATAATCATTTTTCAATAATATAAATATAAATTAATGAGAAACATATCTCTTTATAACATATAATATATGGTTGCTGTATTTGCCTCAAATGTCCAGAGGTGTACAGTAGAGCAACTGTGTTATTACCTTCCTTAGTCAGTCACCAATTCAAATGAGCAAGAATTCATCTCCAACTCCAGAATGCCTGACTTGTTTTAGGTCATGGTGCACTGGAAAAAAGCTTCAATGCAAAATGGATACACAAAAAAAAAAGCAAATAAAACAAATGACCTAAGGTGATGGCAAATGCTGCTTGGTCAAATGTAAATTTTCACTTAAATTTGACTTATTTTTACTTTCAATCCCTCACTCTCACTCATCGTCTATATTGCTTTATCCTATATACATAGTCGAGACTTAGGGCACGATGCTGTCCACGATCGATTAATTAGTATGGACATATACAGTATATTCATTAAAACACAGTAATGAAAAAAAATGACAAAAATGCTCAGGTTTTTAAACAGAAAAGATACACAAAAGAATGTTTAGTTCTCTTTTTTTATTACTTCATCTTACTCTTCACATATAGATGAAGAGGAAAGTTTAATAGGAAGATTGAAAATTATTAAAAAATATCAATTAAATAAAAATATTGTGTTAAAGGTCATATACATATATATACTCCACTAGACCGCAAGTGTATTTCATCGTTCACAGTCTTAATAGGTAAGTGCCTTCCATTTAATAATCACTGCAGTGATTAATATGGTTTAGCTGGCAAAAAGTTATTTTACACTAACTGATTCAGTAAGTAGCTTCTCCTTCCTTCAACAACCATGTTAGAAAACATATCCTGTGATCATGACAAAGATGTTATTCTGTTTCAGGTTGTTTTATCCTTGATGGTGCAGACATATTCCAACACAATGACAATGCAAGCATTTTATTCAGCCCAAATTGTGAAATAATGGGTTAGGGAGCATGAGACATCACTATCACACATGGATTGGCCACCACACAGTCCAGTCCTTAATCCATTTTACATTTAAGTATTTGGCAGACGCTCTTATCCAAAGTGATTTACAAAAGTGCTTTGAAGTTTTCTGAAGTTGCTGGTTACAAGGCACCTAAGTACCAATCAACACTGTTTAATTGACTGGAAAATCTTTGACTGAAAAAAAAAATTCATTTAAAAAGATTTTTGACTCAACCCATTAAGAATCTTTGGGACTTGCTGACACGGTCGACACAGTGCTCATAATCGAAAGCCAGATCTTTGAAAGAAAATAATGTGACACTTGACAGAAATAAATGTTGTGACAGCTTATCGACCTCAATGCTATTCCTAAAAGTAGCTTAATTATAGCTGCAAACATTCTGTTATAATGAGTGAGTATCGTCGGACAGTCCCCTATCATAGGAGAGCCCCTTGACGCTAGCTGAGGCATGGAAATTTTTTGCTCTTTAGTCGAGAATAGGCAGTTCTATTTGTGTCAGTTTCTTTATAATGTCTTCCAATAAGTAAAGTTTTTCATTCTTTATACTTTCTCATATAATATTATATATATCATATTATATTCTCAGATATTATAATTATATATATACTACTGTTTAGAATAATTTTTTAAAATGATTTACTAATATAAATAGTACATAAACAATAATACACAATAAATAGACCATTTAATGGCAAATCCCAATAACCCCCACACACCCGTAATCAGGGATTGGTGATCAGTATTGGCTAATTGTGATTTCTGTGATTGGGAATCAGTAATAAGCTGCCAAAACCCTGATTGCAGCACTCATTTTATAGACACACTCTATAATAATTTCTTGAGGAAAAAGCACAAATGAATGAGAAAAAAATATTATTCTACTAGTTCTACTTTAAAATATAGAATATATTGTTGCTATATTTGCCTTATACATGTGCAAAGCTGTACAGTAGTAGAAACTGTGTTATTACTTCCCTTAACCAGTGATAAATTTAAATGAACAAGAACTCATTTTCAGATCTGGTTTAGGTCATGGTGCACTGGAAAAAAGCTTCTATTCAAAATGGATAAACAAAGCCCTGAAACAAATGTACTCAATGGAATGGCAAATGCTGCTGGGTTAAATGTAAATTTGTAAATCATTTGCCATTTTTGTATTTTTTCTTTCACTTAAATAAATTAAGTCAGAAAAATAAAACACAAGGCTTCTTTTAGAGAACCTGTAGTTACACTACTGTAGGGGAATAGACAGATATGTCTCCACTCTTGTGCATATTTTTACTCTTTAGGCACCAAAATCCATTTTAATGGTGTAATTTACCAATGACAAATTGTTCTGGGAACCTGCTTTACATCAAGCCACCCTGGCAAGAGTTATTTCCCTAGACCAGAATATCCTTTCTGGTTATTACTAACATACATTATAAATTGTACCATAATGTACCCATAAGTAGGCCATGCACTTGGCAAAAAACACAACGTGTACAGGTTTTCCTCAAACATGTGACATTGGAAAGTGTGTTTGAATTCACATTATGTTTAATGTATTAAACTATGGGAAATTAGCATGTAAAAGTGCTGCATGTACATTCCTTTCACACTGAGTAAATATTTATCTGAATTCCACTGTTGATTTGAACATTCCATGATTTAGTTTAATTAAATTAGAAATGCAGCCTTTCAATAAATAAAAAGTTTACATTTATTATACTTTCTCAGATCTTAAATATATTTCCGCACTGCTGTATAGAATGATTAAAAGATATTTGCTCCCGTAAATAAAAAATAGACAATACTATAAATACTATAATAAATAATCCCCACACATACCTGTGATTAGGGAAAAATATTGTGTTAAAAGTCATATATATTTATTGTTTGTTATATGTAGTAGAGCACTTTTGTGCTTCAGGTAATGTCAGCCCACTCCACTGCCTACCACCATAAGTGTATTTCACTGTATGAATTCACATTATTTCTTTGTGTGTGTGTGTGTGTGTGTGTGTGTGTGTGTCCAGCCACCACCTGGATTTAACTAAGCAAATAGGTAAGTGCCTTCCATTTAATAATCACTGCAGTCATTAATATGGTTCAGCTGGCAAAAAGTTATTTAACGGTAACCGATGCAGTAAGTAGCTTCTCTTTCCTTCAACAACTATGTCAGAAAACATATCCTGTGATCTTGACATAGATGTTATTGTTTTTCAGGTTTTTTCATCAAATATTCTTTTCTTCCTTGATGGCGCAGACATATTCTAACACAATGACAATGCAAGCATTCATTCAGCCGAAATTGTGAAATAAATGGGTAAGGGAGCATGAGATATCACCATCACACATGTAAGTACCAATCAACACTGTTCAATTGACTGGAAAATCTTTGAGAATATTTCTGATTCAAAAAAGATTTTTGACTCAACTCATTAAGAAACTTTGAAATGTGCTGAAGGAGACTTTACACAGTGCTTTAACACTCCCATAAACAAAATGCAAGATCTTCGAAAGAAACTAATAGAGAAATGATCCATATATACAGTATGTACAGTATACTAAAGAAGAAACTTTTTTGTTAGTTTGTTACAGCGCTGTTCTTATGCCGGACCGACAGATGGCGCCGCTGAGAAGGGCTCTCCTCGTCTCTGAGGCACCGAAGAACGTGTTGTGTAAATATGGCGGCGCACTGCAACTCCATCATGCGTCTCCGCACTCTGTACAACCTTGGGAGCAAAACCTTTGATTTTAGAAGTAGAACCGGTTTGGACTGGACTGGTGTGAGCCTGTACAGGACCCGAGCCGGAACCGCTCACAGCCGTGGAGAAGCCGCCACTGACACGGACGGAGGTAGTGTTACAGCTCGGCAGTGATACCGGTACAGCACGATGGCTGTGTCCCAAATGACTTCTTACTGGCGTTGTAGTGTAGAGTGATAGAGCGATACAGCATTTAGGATTTCAACTGTTTCACTGTTTCTTGAGTTATTCGAGCAGAAATGTGATTGTGAAACCTTGTAGTGTGCCATGTGTCTTGTGTCCTATGTACAGCCTTGGCCAAAAGTTTAGAGAATCACACAAATATAAAAATTTAAGTCAGTGTTTATAGATCCTTTTTGTCAGAAAAAGCTTTGCAATTTGCCCTGGCATGCTGTCGATCCCATTCTCACATATTAAACACTTGGAGTTTGTCAGAATTTGTGGGTTGTGGACTGTTGATAGCGCTCACCTTCATACATTTCATGAAGGGCAGCAAAGAAGCTATTTCGCTTCAGGAAAACATCAGGGGCAGACAGATATTCTGCAAAAGGTCTGAGGACTGGAGCGAAGTCATTTTCTATGATGAATCCTCTTTCTGATTATTTGGGGCATACAGAAAAAAAAACTTGTCCAGAGAAGAAAAGGTGATTGCTACCATCAGTGCTGTGTCATGCTAACAGTAAAGCATCCTGAGGCTTACATGTGTGGGTTTTCTTCTCAGCCAAGGGATTGGCTGCTCTCACAATTTTTCCTAAGAACACAGTCATGAATAAAGAATGATGCAAAAGCATCCTTAGAGAGCAACTTCTCTCTATATCTAGTGATAACCAATACCTTTTCCAGCATGATGGAGCACCTTGTCATAAGGCAAATATGATAACTATGTGGCTCAGGGAACAAAACATCAAAAGTTTGGGTCCATGGCCAGGAAACTCCCCGGACCTTAATCATTAAGAACTTTGTTCAATCCTCAAAAGGTCGGTGGACAAACAAAAACCCACAAATTCTGACAACTGCAAGTATTGATTATGCAAGAATGGGCTGCTATCAGTCAGGATGTGGCCCAGAAGCTGATTGACAGAATTATTAAAATAACAAAAATGACACATGAATATTTGTGTCTTTCTCAAAACTTTTGAACACTGGTGTAGTGCACTTCATAAAATGGTCTGGAAACTAGTTAATGTAAGGTTGATGCAACTCCCTTCACTAGAGCAGGATTGAGGTATTCATTATTATAGACATTATCTCTCATTCATATTCTTCTCACACCTAATTAGAAGCAAAACGACACTGTTTTTGTCAAACAGAATGTTTAAAAGCTTCAAATGTCAAGTTAAATGAATGAGCTTTAAATTCAAGTTAGTTTGGAGTAAACCAGCATTCCTTGTATGTGTTAAAATGATTGTTTGTGGTATATCAATATTAGGGTCAATATTAGGTTATAGATTAAAGTGTGTGAATGATTTGCGAAGTAATCTGTCGCATAAAAAGCTCGACTATGTTTATTCACCAGGCCAATCTGACCTCCTTATGGAATTCCCAGAGCCAAAGAGTCTCCTACATTCAACCCTGTCTAGATCCCTGGGACAGTCAAATATCTCTCGATATATCCGGTACAACTGCACAGATGGAGATGTTAAGGTACAGGCAGAATCAGCTCTGAATGAAAAATATTAATATAATAATAATGAAATATAATAGAATATATTATTAAAAATATTATTCACTACAACAAAAAATAGCAGTTTTATGGTATTTGTCCGGTTGTGGTTGTGTTAGAGGGCGACGGTTACACTGCTCTGGCCTCAGAGGATCGAAGTAGAGGGATTTGGCTCCCGGAAACAGGAGGCTGAGCGACGCGCTGCAGCAGCTGCCTGCCATAGGCTGAGAGTGAGTAGAGACCCTGCATCCACACACACTTAAAAAAAAATAATAATAAAATAAAAAAATTAATAAAAAAGCTATGTTTTGATTATAGATTATTAAAATGTAGTCACATGTAGAAGTTATGTGAAAGTAGGTTAAATCTGTAAGGATTGAATCCTTGCACTGCAGACATGTCCAACCTGATTGCTGACTCAGACTCAATCTGTACTGTTATCTGTGTGAACAGGAACTAGGAGTTCTCAGGCCTGGGAACCAGCTTCCATCTCAGAGGTTAGCCAGGCAGTCTGGGTGGCGCTCGGCTGTCTGGGAGGATGAAGAGGAAGACCCAAGTGTGTGTAAAAGCAGGGAGCCATGCAGAACTATGAGCAACAGGATGAGAAGAGCTACAGGAAACCTGGAGTAGGCTGTGAATTTATTTACCTCTACACCATGACTTTGTGAATTTGTCCCACTTTTATTTAAATGTGCAATGTGCAACTTAATTAACTAACAATTCCTAAAATTGAATTATATGCTTAACCTGAGGGTATTCATTGGCTTTTGGCTGCAGAGTGTTTGAAGAAGATCCAGAGGTCTCGGAGGCGCTCGCCATCTTCTCAAAGCCAAAGGAACTATTGGCGAGGGTTATTCAAGTAGCCACGACATCAAATGGCGTCAATGTAAGTTGGCTTTAAATAGACCATGCTGAGCAGGTCACATAGGGTTATTACATCAGGTTTGAGATCTGTAAGTTAAAGCATATGGGGATCTGCCGTTATGGGGAAATAATCAATAGCCAATGGTGTCCTGTATGAAACTGAGTTACTGAAGTCTGAACTACACTTAAGACTGTGTAATGTAATAATACAGAGACGAGATCATGCTTAATTGTAACTGCACTCCTTTTGGTTAATGTGTGTAATTCTACATTAACCAAAATTCTGATTCTTTAATTAGTCCGTTTTAAAATGTATGGTTTAAACAGGACCTACTTTATAAATGTATGTAAAAATATATAAAATGTTATACACATTTATAAAAACCTATATCTATAATATACAGTGGAACCTTGGATTGCGAGTAACGTGGTTTACGAGTGTTCCGCAAACCGAGCAAAGATTTTTAATAAATTTTTAATTGGAACCCGAGCAAGTATTAGTTTGCCGAGTATCATGTATCACGCATGCGACTCTTATTTTGACACCGAGCGGCAAGTGATCACAACTGTGCCGATGATTTTTCTCTCTCTTGCGCTGCGGAATTATGGGAAATTGTCTCCCCTGCTGCGTCTTGGTGCTTGTCTCTTACCGGTATAATCAACATCTTTCTCTCTTTCCTATGTGTGTGCGCACACGTAATTTGACACTGTGCCCCACACACACCGACACACACTTTACTCATGTGTACTTTGTGCGTGTGCGTAATTTGACACCGAAACACACACACACACACACACACACACACACACACTCTCTCTCTCCCCGGCTGCGCACACGCGTTTTATTTACACAGAACACTCAGCTCTGTCACAATTATTTTCAAAGATAAGGTGCTGGTTCATTTATTATTTTATATTTTTTACTGTTCAAGTTTCTTCATTTGTACCAAAGGTAAAATTGATTTGCAGTCAAAGAGTGCTCATTCACAAAACATACAGTACAAAACAAACCACACGTAATAAAACAAACAAACAAGCACCATAAACTTTAAACATAAGTGCACAAACACACACACAACAGAAACAATTCTTCAGTGATTTACAGTCATCAGTCAGCAGTGATTCCGTTAGTATGCGCTCACGCGAGTATCATTGGAGAATTTCTTTTTTTTTCCCGTTAAAACAAACAAACTTAAGCGAGGTGTGGGGAGGGAGGGAGGAGGTGTTTTACTGTTTAAGACGAGGCGAGGGGCTAATTCCCCACACACACACACACACACACACACACACACATACACACAAATACACGGCGACTGCGCGCACAAACGGAAACGCTTATCTGTCGGGATTTATTTTTACTTTTTTAAAATATTAATTGCAGGTTAATTTGTTTTATTTTTACTCTATATTCTATTAATTATTTTTATGTATTTATTGTTTTGGGCTGTAGAACGAATAATTAGACTTTTCATTATTTCTTATGAGAACATTCTATGTGGTTTACGAGTGTTTTGGAAAACAAGCCCGCTTCCAGAATGAATTATGCTCGTAATCCAAGGTTCCACTGTATATCTATATTAATATGCATAAACATCTATAAAAATATATGGTGTATAAATATCTATATGACCTGATATTTTTTCTCTGTTTAATATCTTGTCTTGCTGCTCAGGAGCTGCTGCACTACAGGACAGTAGGAGGGAAAGTAAAAGAGTGTAAACTCACTCTGCGTTGGCCCAAGGAGATGAGCTTCACCGCCCGCGGCCGTCGCAGACTGGAGGCTGAAACACGAGCAGCAGCGCTTGCCTGCCTCAAACTTAAGGTGCATTGAACTCTGATCATGTACCTTAAATTATTATTATTATTTTTATAACACTTGATTTGACATCTTTACATAATCTTCTAATCCACCAAGTAATTGAGAGGTATAATCCATAGATGGAGAATGATGTAAGTTTATGTGCTGATTATTGGTTAAGTCCCAGCTTTCATTTGTAGGCTGGAATTGTAGTAAGTTGATAACCTGAACACTTTATTAATCAGACTATTAGTGTGCATGTAACCCCACTAATTAACAATTTATTAGACATGTATCTAATGTATTGTGAAAAACTGGCCTGACCGGGATATAAAGAGTAGCTCACTGACAAACATTTTGCTGTTGTGATGCTGTTAGGAGCTGGAGCTGCTGGATGAACAGAATAACCCTCTCACACATGCAAAGTACAACCATGAGGAGGTGAGGGAGGCAGGAGAGCGAGAGAAGAGGCCGTGCCGTGTGGAGATTCCTGACGATCTAGAGCACAGGATTAGAGATTATTTAACACAAGTATGTACATTTATATCTGGGCTTACCATGTAGCAAAAAATGTTTACATTAACAAAAATTTGGATTTTTGTTATTTGTTAGTTCCCAATAGAGGAAGAGGTGCAGAAACTGTGCAAAGAAAAAGCTGACCAAAGGCAGTCTTCCTTTTTTAATGAAGACGATGAAGAACATGAGGAGGAGGATCCTGTGCTCGATGCAATCACCGGCAAGCCGTATCGCCCTCTGAATGTGGAGGAGGCTGAGCTTCTGAGTGACAGGCTTCTGAGGCAATGGGAGAGGGTAGGGCTGGCTCAGGGGGCAGAGCTTCCTGTAGACTCTCATCGTGAACGTCTGGTGGAGGCAGTCGAGGCATCACAGGTGGTGGTGGTCTCCGGAGAGACGGGGTGCGGGAAGACCACGCGGATCCCGCGCTTCCTGCTGGAGGGCCGTGTGAGGGGCGGAGTCGGTGCTCACTGTAACATCCTGGTCACACAGCCACGCAGGATCAGCGCGGTATCGGTGGCTGAGCGCGTCGCCAATGAGATGGGACCCGCCCTCAGACCCTGCGTCGGCTACCATGTATAAGATAATTATCTCTCCAGAATAAAACATATTGTGCCATTATTTGTCCTAATGATGTGCTTAGCTACCTGAACGTGATTAGAAGTACGATTCTTGTCTTATTAAGTTGAAGAAGTTTTATTTTTATCCTCTCTGTAGGTGCGTTTAGAGTCCCGCCCCCCACGGTCCAGTGGTGGCTCGCTCCTCTTCCTCACCGTAGGGGTCCTGCTGAGGAAGTTACAGTCGAATCCGTACCTGCATGGCATCAGCCACGTAGTTGTGGATGAGGTACACGAGCGAGATGTGAACACCGATGTGCTGTTGGCCCTGCTGCGTCGCGCCCTCACCCACAACCCTGAGCTGCATGTGGTGCTCATGAGTGCCAGCGGAGACACACAACGTCTCGCCTCCTACTTCAATGGGTGTCCAGTGATGCACGTTCCAGGCTTCATGCACCCTGTGAGACAGAGGTATCTGGAGGAGGTCCTGAGGGAGATGGGAAGACCAGTGGAGAAGGCAAGCACTCAGGTGAGGAAAAGACCCAGCTACATACTGTAGGTAGCGACGGAAGCAGGGTGAGTGGGACATACAGGTAATTAAATCGACAGGTTAGAAAGAAGAAGAGAGACAGATACACAGGAGAGAAAGTGGAGTGGGAGACGGATAGATGGGTAAGAAACGGGAGAGAGACAGAAATGTGAGAAAAGTCAGAGAGACAGATAAGAAAAGGGAGAAATGTGAGAAGGGGGAAATGGACAGAGAGAGGTGAGAAAAGAAGAGAGAAAGACAGATAGACAGATGGGAAATGGCAGAGACAGATAGACTGGTAAGTCCCCATCTTCCGAACGGACCTCGCAGTACCAATGATCAAGCTTTCAGTAGACACTATGTAGCATCGTCTCTCGGCCCGACCCTTTCCCACTGTCCCTTTAAACTAGGTCAGCTGACCTCGTTGTATCACCAGGAGTCCCCTTGCGCTTTAAAGCTGCAGTCTCCCGAGATTATAATATGTGGAGCCAAAAGACCAAATCTGTGCGTTTTATACTTCACATTCTATTCCGTATTTGTGTCAAAGGTGTATTTTATTCAGACTTACGAACAAATCTGACTTACAAACATGCTCCTGGAATAGAACTCATTTGTAAGTCGGGGATTTAATGTAATAGAACACTAACGTTTTTTTTTTTATTTTGTTATTTCGTTTTTCCCCCCTGTTTATGTGTCAAGAGTGAACAGGATGATTTGACCCCCGAGCCGGATTTTGTGGCAGATGTGATCGATCACATTCACACACGTGGAGAGCCAGGTAATTGCATTGAACGTGATTCTTCTGTTTTCCTTCATAAAATATCTGTTTAACATTACAACCTGATGTACTTTTTCTGATCTTTTTTTTCCCCACTGTGTGACTTCCATCGGGGCTGTGCAGGTGCAGTGCTGTGTTTCCTGCCTGGCTGGCAGGACATTAAAGCTGTGCAGCAGAAGATGGAGGAGAAACCGGCCTTTAAATCAGGCTCACAGCTCATCCTACCATGTAAACAACTCCTTGGTTCATCATTTCCCTGCTTCCCAACCAAAGTCTAACACTAAATATTTCACTATGTCATGTGTAACATGTGCTGTCTGCAATACAACACTGTACTCAACACCTTAAAAAGGCATCTTTGGCTCAGTGATGAAAATAAACCCATTCCCCTGTCTTTTCCTCTCTTTTTCTCCGATTCTCCCTCAGTGCATTCCAGTATGTCTGTAGCAGATCAGCAGGTTGTGTTTAAGCGCCCCCCGGTGGGCCAGCGCAAAATCGTCCTGGCAACCAACATCGCAGAGACGTCCATCACCATTGACGATATTGTGCACGTTGTGGACCTGGGCACTCAAAAGGAGCAGAGCTACGATCCCAGGACCAAGGTGACTGCAGCTAGGAGGATTAGCGACTTGTGGTTTAAGTATATATAACGTTAAGATGTTTGCTTTTGAGTTTGGTCAGAGTAATGGAAAGTAGCTTGTTAAAGGAATCTGAAATTCTCTGTGCACAGGTCTCATGTCTGGACACGGTCTGGATCTCTCGCTCAAACGTCATTCAGCGACGAGGGAGGGCGGGGCGATGCCAACCTGGCCACTCCTATCACTTATTTCCACAGAAACAACTAGACGCCATGACCATGTTTGCCATCCCTGAGATTCTGCGCACCCCTCTGGAGAGTCTTGTGGTTCAGGCTAAGATCCACAGTCCTCAGAGTAAGGTATGTGCTGTGGGCTGTTAGAGAAACCTACAGGAGATGAGATGTTTTTGGTTGTATTTCTTTTTATTTAAATTTTAGTTTTAGATGTGCAAAGATCATCAAAAACACTCGCAAACATTTCTCTCAGCGTTTATATGTAGTATTTGGTTGTTGTTGTTCTAATACAGGCAGTAGACTTCCTGTCCCAGGTGATGGACTCTCCAGAATTAGGAGCAGTAAGAGAAGCTGTGAGGACGCTGCAGGATATCGGTGAGGATGATCAAAGGCCCAACTTTCGCACATTACATTTAACCAACATAGCTGTAAATGTTTACAATCAGTAATCAGTTAATCATTAATAGCTATCAATAACAAAATGCACACTTGTGGAACAGTTCTAGCCTGCTCGAATTACAGTTTGCACAATGTCTGAACTGCAGGTCCGCCCTCTTGTGGCTTACAAGTTCATAGCTCTGTGAACTATGGAAAAATGTTATGCAAAACAAACATTATCATATTTTTGAACAGTTAAATTCTAAATAGGAGTAATCGCTTAATAATTAACCGTTAACATGCTTAGTTTAGTTGCATTTTAAGGTGTAAAATGGCACAAAAATATGTGGACATGTTTTGAATAGCAGTCAAGTTGTATTAGTTTTACATGTTTCTCTCCTTCTGTCTCGATAGGTGTGTTGGACATCTCAGAGTGTCTGACCCCACTGGGACAGCGTGTGGCGTGTATGTCATGTGACCCACGCTTAGGGAAGCTCCTGGTTCTGTCCTGTCTTTTCCGCTGCGTCCTGCCCATGCTGTCTGTAGCGGCGTGTCTGACCCGAGACCCGTTTCACAACAGCCTGCAAAACCGCCCCATAGTCAACAAGGTCTCACGCACACATTCCTGTCTTCCTAGTAATGCTTCATTCAACCTGAACATGTAGCTATGAGTAGAGTTACATTGTAATTGTTATAGCTCTAACATCAATTTTACATTATTAGTGTATAATCTTGTCTTTCTCTGTCGGCAGGCTAAAGAAGCCCTGAGCGGCTCCAGCTACAGTGATTACCTGGTGTTCAGTCGAGCAGTACAGGGTTGGCGAGAGCAGCAGGACAGACGCGGACGGCAGGACTATTTGGACTCGCACAGTCTTTCAGCAGCCAGTCTGCGTTTTATACAAGGCAAGTCAGTTTCATGAATTAAACCCGAATGTATCTCCTGTACTGTAGGGCACGGGGTCGAGCCTTGGTCCAGTCATCCTCCAGCACATTTCAGCATTTTCCTCTGCTCTCTTGTGTCACACAAGGGTCTTGGATAGGGGAGTTCTCTAGGATCAAGGCTGGGAACATGTCATGTTTGGTGTTCACAATAAGGAAAAAGTAGACAATCTTTTTCCAACATATAGTGTGTAAAGGAGAGTTTAACTCTATTTAACAGTTTGTTTAACTTTTTATTTATTTGCATCTTCCTAAACAATTATCAGATGTAAGCTACAGCTGTCTGTCTGCTCATGTTTTAAATAACAAACCCAGATTCAGATCTATCTAGTATAACTGTTTGATATTGATACATTTACACTAATACAAGCTCATAATATACAGTTTGTACTTCGGTCACTGATTGCATGTCCTTAGTTATGTTAATTTAGGTACAAGATGCCTTTTTGATCAGGAGTTTAATACAATGCTTTATTAATCTATTAAACATATTTCATAGATTTGTATTTATTGCCATCCACATTTTGTTAACAGTCACTAAATCAGCCTTATTTAGCATTTTACCACATTATCATTCCCGTGTAGGTTTAACCCAGCAGTTCAGTGACAATCTGACGGAGGCGGAGCTTGTCTCACATCCTGCAGAGTGTCTCCGGCCTTCATCACTTCTCAATCAGTTCAGCAGGCAGGAGGAGCTTCTTAAAGCCGTGCTGCTGGCAGGGTTTTACCCCAATCTCATCCAGGTACCTATTACACGCACACAGAGTAGACCAGTGGGAGAAATAATCTGATGATATCCTGAAACTTAAAATACAATGCAACCTCGTTTTGAGTATTTAAGCTCCGTGCTTGATAATTGGTGTTACTAAGTCCATAAAAGCAAACTTACTAAGCTTTTAGATTTGTCTTGTGTTGTGATAAAGGAAATAAATTAATAACTGAATAAACCAAACAAAAATAATGATACCTTAGATTTTTAATAAAGTTTATAAAGTTTTTAAAGTAATTGTCATCAGACCATCAAATGGTACGTGGAGTATCAAACAGTCAAACTGGGATTTCTGTTGAACGAAGGCGTAAACCTGATCTACATTTATAGGAGACTTTAAGCACAGTACTGTGGTGAGAAATCTGGAAGGTGAAAAGTTGTAAAGAATTAAAAAAGGGTCAGAACCAGATCCTCATTGACATTATATTATTTTCAGGTGAAGAGAGGTGTCGTGAGCAAAGGGGGCAGGTTTCGTCCAAATGACCTGTGTTACCGCACACAGAGCGGGCCTGTGTTACTCCACCGCTCCTCTGTCAACAGGTAACCAAGTAACACTCTGCACTAACATACACATATTTGTTACTGACAGTTTAACCCATACATAGTGTATGAAGGTGTTGGATACAAACTAAGTGTTTTTTGTTCTGTATTTTTAATAGTTTTTTTTTTGTTGTTGTTGTTTTTAGAGCCGAGCGAAAGCTTCCCAGTCGCTGGCTCACGTTCTTCTCTGCAGTTAAATCAAACGGCAGCGTCTTCATTCGAGACTCATCTGCAGTCCATCCTCTGGCCCTCCTCCTCCTCACTGAGTGTAACCTGATCGAGCATGGTAAAATAATACACGCACAAGGCAAGAAGTGATGCACACATGTGTAGGTGGACAGACAGAGAGAGAGAGAGAGAGAGAGAGAGAATAAACAGGTACACATGCAGACAGTGAGAGATAAGTTGGTGTGGGATGCATGGGGAGAGGGATGGAGAGATGCTGAAAAATTAAAGACTGGGTAAGCAGGGGGGAGAGAGACGCATGCAGTGAGAGAGGGGTGTGAAAAGAGGGTGGGACATATTATTGCAGACAGAAAAAGATGTGCTCACGGGTGGAGAGAGGGAGAAAAAGAGAGACACACAGATGCAGACACAGAGAGAGAGAGAGAGAGAGAGACATAATACTGTTCCCCTCATCTGTCTCTCACAGCGTACGGCGATCAGGTGGAGGTGACCATGCCGGGACGTTCTCTTGTACGATGGGAGCTCTCTGCTCAAAACTGGGAGCTGCTCTGGGCGTTTCGCACCTCTTTGCAGGCCATGCTTCATCGTAATCTCCGACCTTTAACCTCTGACTGTAGACTTGAACAGAACGGCACTCAAGATGGACAGCTCATCTCATTATTGATAGACCTTCTGAACAGCATAGAGCCGGATAGCAACACTGCAGACGCCAGTGATTCAGAATGACAAAACTCTTTTTTTTTTCTTTCTTTTTTTCCCAGCTTCATTATAAAAACTTATGTTGTATATAAAAGATGTGTGTGTGTATGTATTCAATGGGTACTGGATATCCATATTTCTATGGCACTAACATCATAGAAGTATCTATAAATCTCGGAATAAAGCACATGACAAGCATAAAGGGAAGTTTGTTCACAACCTGGACAACATCCACACAAAAAATAGATATTATGTAGAGTTTGTGTTTTCATTCTTATGTACAATCAATGCACAATATTCTTTATTTAATGAAGTGTTGTTAAGAAAGACTAAAACTATTTGCACTGAGGTAATGTGAGAGAATGAGCTTTTTTTAATTTATTGTTGGCAGAGAAAAAAAAATAAACAACAATTCTTGAAGAGAGTTCATAATTTTGAAAGTGAGCTTTTATATTTATTTGAATGAACATTAAACAGTGGAACTTTCTGGTAGTTCATTTTCTTATTAAGACCTTGGCATAACTCCAAACTGATTAAGGTTCAGCTGAGTAGTCAACAGCACTCAAATATTTATGTGTATATGTATATAATGTGTTCCTAAATATTGATTTCACTTTTGAACTTTAGTCAGCCACTATATATATATATATATTATGCTCAGAGCAAACTGTAATTAATTTCTCGTGTTTATGCCAGTGTAGCTTATCAGGGAAACTCTTCAATGAAGCGGAGATGGAATCTCTTCAACCTCTGCAGTACGTCTTTCATGGTCTCCTCTTGCATCGCCAGGCAAATCCTTTAGAGAGAAAGTTCATGCACATGTTCAGTTAAGAGAAGATACAAGGCCACACTTGACATCATTTTGTAAGGTTGGGTGTCTTACACGTTGTTTACACAGAATTGTTTAATTGTTGGCCAAATACACTCCATGTTTGGCAATTGGAGATGAATCAAAGATGAGAAATCAAAAAAGTAGAGTAGATTAAACTAGCGTGTTAAAATTCACTTATACCACTTCAGCATTTAAGCAGTGAAAATATCAACTGATCCCAGTAAAACGAATTAGTTTAGATTTTCTAATGAATATGTATTGTTCCTGGTGTCTACTTTGAGCAGAGTTGCTTAGTAGATTATTATAAAGGAGATTATTAAATTCCACACATAACTGCTTAAAACGTCGCTTGTCTTCAGCATGTTGATTTCACTTGTGCCACAGGTTAAACCTCAGGCAGATATGCAAGTCTGCAAAAGTTCCAATAAATTGGAACAGTCGATTTAACATGTGCCTGCAGTTTGAATAACGCAAAGTAAACTGTCGGGGGGGAAAGTAAATAAAAGTACCGCAGAGCTTCCATTAAATTCTATCCAGTCAATTTTGCATGATGCAGTGACTGTGATCTGGCTGGATAGACATACAGACTGAGGTTTCGAGTCCTCCAATGTATAAAACATAAATATATCATTGAAAGAGCGAGTTTTGACCAATGTCGAGTTCTTTAATTTAGCTATCTAGCTTGGCACATTCATGACATTCTCTCATCAGATTCACAAGGCAGTCTGCCTTCGCAGTTCACATGTGTGTCTTGTCAAGAGTTAATTTGTGACATTTCTTTCCTTTTTATTGGGCTTAAGACTATCAGTCTTCTTGTGCAAGAGTAGGGTGGCTACAGAGTCAAAAGGCCTATTAGTGCTACTCCAACTACTGTACAAATCCATATTATGTCAAGAAACACTAAACTTGTTCTGAAACTTGTTCTCTTGAGGACCATCCCAGAAAAGGATGACCAAGAGCTTTTAAGTATTACCACCCTCTGGTTTGAGGTGCGGTAAAACTGGCGATTTACAGCACCTCAAATCAGAGCTCGCTCAGGTTAGTCAGGGCTTTATAGTCACATTGTAGCAAAGAATTATTTTGGGAGAACAATTTTTTCCCCCTTGGGCCAAGAAACATAAGGAATAGACATTAGATCAGTGGAAAACTGTCCTTTGGTTCTAACTGCCATGTCTTTGTTATTCGTAGAGAGGGCGAACGGACGGATTCTGAAAGTGTGGTTCTCACTGGCTACCACAGGCTTTTGCAGTAACATTTTTTCAAACATACAATGACTGCAACCACACCTGTATGTTATGTAAGACCTATTTGTCCAAGAACAGACAGACAGCATCAGCAGGGGCGGATCTACCGGCATGGCACGGGGTGGCAATTGCCACCCTAAGAAAAAGCCTTGCCACCCCATTTGCCACCCCAGCACTAGTGTCCTAGTGTTCTAAAAATAAAAGAGTTTCCTCGACCGATTTACAGCAGCGACCCTGTATTTTGATGACATTGTGTGCCGAGCGTCCCAATCATCTATCAGCGTCGCTGATAAAAATAAATTGTTAAATTGTAACACTTGTGCCACCGCAGTCTCGAGAAATAAGATCTAGTTCGCCGGATTACTGAGTCGATGCTTTGTCCCCACCAAGTGTGTCTACGTGTGTACTGTTTTCACTTTAACACTAAATTAAAGTTCACCAGTGTCTCCCCCGTCTGTTTCTCTATTTATTCCAGTCGAACCCATAGCACTCCGTCCGTTCACTGTTATGCACCCCCTGAGTTATGTGTGTTCAAGCTGCAATATACTTGTGCCTTTGTCTCCCCCAGGACTGAACAATGTCTGCCTCCTTGTGCAGCGCCATGACATCAATAAAACCACCCTCCGGGTTTTGTTCACCTGTATTTCCGTTGTTGCTCTTTATTCCCTGCTACAATACCCATAAATAAAAGAACAAAATCTCGTCTTTCTATTAAAGCATAGTCCGAACAAACGACAAAGAACTGCTTTGTTTTAGTGAATCAAAGATATTTAGTGCAGCGAGATCATCACACACACACACACACACACACACACACACACACACGAGTCTATCGTCAATCTGGCTCTTTTAACAAACCAAAGGAGTTTTTTGATATCTTCGCGTATACTAACGACTAACAGTTTAACTGTTAACTATTTTCAAATATATTGTTCAGTTCAGTAGCTTGAATCTTCAAGATTGTCCGAACCTTTGATAACTTTTAATACTTAACAATTTAATGTTGAATTAAGGAATTAAAAAAAAAAAATTCTAAGTGTTGCCTGAGATAGTTCCTTGCTAGTTATATGACAACTAAATAGTTCTATTTAACGTTAGCCTTATTACCTTGTTAGCATTGTTAGTCAAAATTGTTCAGTGTAGTGTATGTTTGGAAAGCAATAAAGTCTAAACTTCATACTTGTTGCATCTCCCAGGATACTGTGACAAGAAAGGCACAGTATCCTGTTTTTTTTTTTTTTTTTTTTTTTTAACCAAAAGGAAAATCAGAATCAGATACTGTGGGAGTGGAAGGTGCAGAAAAGATAGAAAAGGGTACAGAAGGTTGTGGAAGACAGAGGAGGGGATGGAATGTTGGAAGAAAGAAATATAGAAACTGATGACAAAGAGCTAGAAAGAAGTGAAGAAGCAGAAGATATCCAGCATGAAGTGAGTGAAGAGTTGGAAGAACGCCAAGAATGTACAAAGCTGTCATCAACAAATTCTTTGAAAAATCAAAAATATAAAACTTATGTTATTTAAGTTTATGTTCTTTAACATGTTATTGTTGGTTACACAATTCCATATGTTACAATGTCTTCAGTATCAATATACAATAATAAAAACAATAAAAATAAATAAATAAATAAAAAGCATTACATAAGGTGTGTCCAGACTTTTAAACGGTATTACTGTATATAGTTTGCATGTTCAGTGTTAATGCATCAAGAGCACCTGATGTGATAAGTTCCCACTTTCTGTCCGTGCACACATCCGGCTCCCACACACAAGCCTTCATCCTCCAGCAAACGCGAACAGTACAGCAAGTCAGGCTCCAGCTGATTTTCCTATACATACATGCAGTTTATATAGTGAGAGTGGAACAATATGGAACAATATAAAAAAGACACTAATTTTGATGATTTATTGCAATGGTTTACACATTGCTATGCAGTTACATTAGACCATAAATGTTAAAAGATGATGTTAAAAATGTTAAAAGATAGAAGATGAAACATACATTTTCTCAAATCCTATGATTTCAACCTTAAAGCAAACAGTTACAGAAGGTATGTTTTTTTTATTTATTTATTTATTTATTTATTTATTTATTTGTGCTATTTGCTATCACCCACATAAGTATGCTTTTCTCTTCAAGTCTCGTTCATCTTAAGGTTTCTTACTCATGTCATCTCAGAGTTTTTCCTTTACCAGTCACCTCTGGCCTTTCCATTAGGGAAAGACTGATAAAGCTATATACATTACATTTATACATTATTTATTTTTCATTCAAAATGGCTATTGCTATAGGTTGCTGTCTCACAATGGCAGTTAATAATAATAATAATAATAATAATAATAATAATAATAATAATAATGCATTTTTTTCTCATTTTTAATGACATACCTCCTTATTGCCCAAATTATACATAAAGTATAATTATATACTATATAGAATTTGGTTTGTCAATTATATTGCCTAAATGAATGAACATGGCTTTAAATGGATGAAATAAAAATTTCCATCTAACACAGCATGCAGTTCAAGAATGCCACACAAGAAACTCAATTGCTGAAAGGATTATTTATTTATTTGTTTATTTATTTATTTATTAAAAACATTTAAATTCCCTCCTTTAAGGCCACTTTCAGACAATATTTGTGGTAAACCAAATTCTAATCATTGAATTCCCCCCTTTTTTAAAATCTGATTTTAATATAGATACTGTAAGATGTTACCAGAAATACAGTATGTATCATAAGATAAATGCAATTAGTTTTGATCGCAACATTAGCATATTTAGTTGTCTGACCTCTGCATGTTTTATTGCAGACTGAGACAAGTGCAGGCGTGGGAAAGCAAAAATTCCTCCATTCACTGGCTGACAGCTGATTCCAGGTAAGTCACTGAGATCCTCCAGAATCTTCTGAGCATTGTTCCATATTGCACTCCGGATTGACCCAACCTCCTAAGAAAGTCAAGGTTTGAATAAAAAAAATATATATTTAAAAATATAATTTGGAAAATATTTAATAAAACACACCACATTAAAACACATCGCACTTGCGAGTAGAGTTCATATGAAGATTGGTTGGGTTTTGGAGGGTCATGCATCAAATCCACAGCAATTTGTCCCCCCAGTGATGCCCACGTAATTGTGGAGAAAAAATTGTGGATGTATGGAATCACTAATGGGTCAAGGTTCACAAACTCCAAATAGCCTCCCCGTAGACCACACCTGAACACACAAATGGATTTTGCAGATCAGCAGTTGGCAGGCTCATTACTGCAAATCTCTTAATGAGGATTCTGAACACAACAACGTCACTTTAACAAATTTTAACTTTAACAAATCACTTTAAATATGAATTGGATATGTTTCAGCAGAATATTATATATATGTATATATATATGTGTGTGTGTGTGTGTGTGTGTGTGTGTGTGTGTGTGTGTGTGTGTGTGTGTGTGTGTGTGTGTTTCATTCCAGTGCAGGTTTAAAGTTCAACTCATCATCTGATGAATTTCCAACTGTTTAGGAGACAGTCACAGGGTTATATGAAGGTTCAATATTTTATTGTTTCTATAGTAAGAATTTATTCAAAGGGTCTGTTTTAATGGTATGATGAATGCTCCATATAATCGAATACGATTTTTTAAGTGTTATTGTTTAACAAAGTTAAGCAAAGTTGTTTTATGTTATAATGTTATAACATCTCACATTTTATATTGTATTTAAAGAAAGTTACCATAGATCTTCTGACCTTTTATGTCCAAAATAGGAGATGGATGACTACTTATTTTTTTAAACCCTGTTACTTTGAGTTATTAGAAATTATTTAGTGAAATATACAGTAAATCCTCATGGTTTAAGATAAAATAAGACAGTCGAATACTTATTTTATACACTAATCAGATACAACAATAATACCAACACCAGGTGACTTGAATAACATTGATTATCATTTATATACCAGTAAATTGGTGACAAGATCATGGGCACCCAAAACTCATTTATGCCTATTTGGAATAAAGGCAGAAGAGTCAAAGAAAAGCCAACATAGCACAAACTGCTGAAAACAGTTAATACTGGCCATGATTCAAAGGTATCAAAAGACTCACATCACAGCCTGCTGCAAAAAGGGCTTAGGAGGCAAAGTGTTTAAGGAGTCCAACCACCAAATTCCCATGATCTCAATTTTATTAAGCACTCACAAAATCTAGTGGAAAGTTTGAGTCATGGGATTTTTGAGTGTGTGGATAGTTCTGGCCAAATATGAAATATATATTAAATAAGAAATGTCATACTCTCCCAGGACAGTCTTGGAGATGGAGTTAAAGGAGACCAGCTCCACATTGCTGGAGTATGGAGGACCCATTTCAGACAACACTCTTCTATATGAATAAAACTCAGATCCTTTCCCATACACCATGTCCTGATACACCTGTCATAACAAAATTTATTTTTGTCATCAGTATGGCAGAATTAAGTACGATGATCAAGATTCAGTTGAGGAAAATTCTAGTGCTTTGGTAATGGTATTCCTTGATATAGAATGAAAGTTATTAAGATTCTTCAAAAATGTACTTTAATGACAGACTGCTACCTCATCTACCATGAGGAAGAGTCTTTCTTCTGCAGCAAAACGAATCACTTCAGCAATTGAGTCCTTACTCTGGACATGACCTGGTGAAAGACACATACAGCTTTGATTAAAAAGTTGAACAAGGTAATGAAAATGAAAATGAAAATGTGTATTTTTATTGATTTAAATGTTTAAAACTTGTTTGTGGGTGGTATTATTTACAGTCACGATGTGCTGTATAACCTGGGAAATTAATTTGGTCTCTTTAAAAATGCTTGTTTTTATAATAATAATAATAATAATAATAATAATAATAATAATAATAATAATAATCGTCATCATCATCATCAATAATTAATTTTCAGTAACCATATTATCCTTGTTTTAATAATTTTCCTCAAATTTAATTAATGCAAATATACCATTACACATTTTAAAAATCAAATAAATATGCACACAAGTAAGCCTGCCATTAGCAGTCAGATTTCCATTACCTGTTGTACCTGGATTGATAACGTATAACACTGTTGGGTTGCATTGCATCCTGGCTCTGTTCACAGCTCGGCTAAGTTCTTCAAGCTGAATGGCCCAGCCCTGCTCCTCAGACAGGTAGTAAGGCACGACAATTCCTCCATGAGCTTCTACCGCCATGTTAAAAGTGGAATATGATGGAACAGGACTAAGGACCCCTGTCTTCAGGGAGTTCTCACTTGGAACCAGCAGCTTCAGGAACATCTACAGAGAAATACCTGGGTAAATTACTGTTGATTTTCCAGGAAAAAAAAGAGTGTTATGTAAATTGTTCTTATGTGGTTATGGTTTCGGTGTTTCTCACTATGAGGGCCTGCAGGGACCCATTGGTCATGTAAATGTTGTCAGGATCAGGAACAACACCATCGCGTTTGGTGATAAAATTGCATATGGAGGCATGGAGTTCCTTAATCCCACGTGCAACAGTGTTTGATCCTGGTCATAAAAATCCTACTAATGATAATATTTTTTCACATTAGTTGTTCTGAAATAGCAATGAAAGTAGATGGATATTGTATATAAGTTTTTTTTTTTTTTTTTTTTTACAATAATTGTATTGTAGGACAATTATTTTTAAAGGAGCAGTTAGTATTTTTGAGTCCTTTGCTGTCTGTGTGGTAAATTTAAAATGTAATAAAACGTTGACAATTAAGACCTCGCCACATCCCTTTATAAACCCTTATTATGAAGACAAAAATCTATGAAGACAATTTTCAGCTATTTTGTGTTAAAGTCGTCTGACTTGAAATGGCCAGATTCAATTTATTGCAATATTGTCGTTAAAGTTTTCTTAAGGTGTATTTGAAATGATGTTGTTACTTTGAATTAAAAAATAGCTTTAAACATTACAAACTACACTTACATATAAGATATATCAGATTCCAAGAAATTAATAATAAATGTAGGGAACTGGAGAGCATGCAATATCTTTTTCTTCTTATTATTCGTCTTCTTTCTGCTACTCCCGTTAGCGGTCGCCACAGTAGACCATTTGTCTTCATCTAGCCGTGTCTACCACGTCACTCCAACCTCCTGCATGTTCTCCCAGTTAACATCTGTTAACAACTGTTATACTGAACTGCCTGCCACCTAACACATAGTATGAATGCAGATCAGTTCCTGCTTTCTGTTTCACCCAGATGAGGATGGGTTCCCTGTTGAGTTCGGTTCCTCTCAAGGTTTCTTCCTACTGCCATCTCAGGGAGTTTTTCCTTGCCACTGTCGCCCTCAGCTTGCTCATCAGGGACTATCTGACTATTTTAATTTATACACATCCACATTCACAAGAACTTAAATAATTATTTTGATTGTGTAAAGCTGCTTTGCGACGACGACAATTGTTAAAAGCGCTATACAAATAAAATTGAATTAAATTTTCTCCTTCACCACATACATAAACCTTGCACCTGCACCTTTCCCCACCCTCCCTCTCATTTACACACATGTACTCCATCTTGCTCCCATCGATCTTGTACCTCAGTGCACCCCTCCACCTCTCTAGACTTATCTCAACCTGCTCCCTACTCTCGCTGCTGATTACAATAGTATCCGCAAATATCATAGTACATGGGGATTTTTGTTTAACCTCATCCATCAACGTGTTCATCACCACTGTGAACAGGAAGGGTGTAAGAGCTGATCCCTGGTGAAATCTCACCTCCACTTTAAACCAGTATCTATCTCCACACCTGATTGTTGTAGGAACTTAATTTTTGTTTTTATGTTGCCCTTCCTTCATTAACATTTTGAGCAATATAATCTATAATATTTTGATTAATGCTCTTTTTAAGTGTTTTTATCTGTCTTGTACTGTTGCAGTAATACGATATGCTATAAAGTCATTTAAACAGATCACCAATGCTCCCTCCTGCACATGTTCCCAGAATCCTTCTCGCCCTCTCTCTTGCATCCAGGGGTAACCTCTCATCATTCAGGAGGGAAGGGTAGAAACAAGCAGCCAGGACCTGCACCACAGTCCCCACAAACGCATTTTTAAAAAACACTTAAGCGTCACAATTCACAGTGCTATATGGTAAATAAGTCCATTTTCTCTAGTTAATTTTTTAGTTTTAGGGTAGAGCAGGCCTGTCTTGTTCAGTTTAATTTTAACTTCTTAAAATGATTCTCCAAGTCCATGACCCTTTTTACCTGACGAACAAAGGTGATGGGCTTTATTCCCATTCTGTGGAAATCAGCAGATGAAACATTGAGAACGGATTTATAGTGTTTCTCCAAACCCTGTAAAACAAAGTAGCACTAAACATTCACATTCACGCAAAACATAAGGTCTTACAGAACAAGCGCTGTAACATGCATACCTAAATTAGAAAGGATATTTTGAACCAGGCTTCTGGTTAATGGGCATTGGTTATTAACTAAAGAACTATCAATAATAAATAAAATAAAAACTCTCCTACAGGTGTAGTTACTCCCTGTCTATAACATTGTAAAAGTCAATAAGACTTCTGCTCTGTGACAGGTTTATTTTAACTGCTATGTAAGGGTTTTAGTTAACTTTAGCTAACACTGACATGTCGCATCAATAATTTGGTTGAATCACATGAACCCTCAGTGTTTTATTCCTTAATGATATAAATTGGTACTACAGCACCTTAAGCTCACTGAAGGCCACGTGAAAATACATGGGTGCAAAGTTCAGCTGGTCTAATTCCTCAAGGTTTACCTGCTTCTTGGTGCTTTTTTTGTTTACAGATTTTACACAGAGGCTCAAGACAGGAAACAGTTTTATAAAGTTAATCATAATAAAGCTTAAAAGCTCACAAGTAAGTTATTTAGAATTGCCATGAGCAGTCTGGTCTTATCTGCAGATCTTTGGACTGTGGGAGGAAACCGGAGCACTTGGAGGAAAACCACCAAGCACTGGGAGAACACGCAAACTCCATGCACACCGGAGGTGCAAGGCGACAGTGCTAAGCACTACACCACTGTGGTGTTTGACACTAATACAAATAACATCAAATTATTTTGTATTGTATTGTATTTTTTTTTTTTTGTATAAACACAAATCATTAAGCCCAATATATGTGTTATGTAGGTTCCCCTTGTGCCACACAGGCTGCTATGGCCCCTTAGGAGATGATTCTACAAGACCTCTGGGAGCATGCTGTGGTGGACACCAGGGCATTGACATCAGGTCCTTTGAATATTAAGGGTATTGGTGTGGGGTCTCTATGGATCAGACTTGTTTGTTTAGCACCTTCCATGAATGCGTGATTGGACTGAGATCTGGGAAGTTTGGAGGCCTGATCAACAACCGTGCATATTATTGAATCTGTGATTCACTGAGTTGTAATGAGTTGGACGCATGGGCGGCACTACAAACACAGAAACGCGGCGCTTAGGAAAAGGGAAATAGAGAATAGGTGGGGGGGGGGGGGTTGGGGCAAAGAGGTTGGAAAGAAAGTATGTGAAGGTGTGCATGTGCAGGTCTGGTGGCAGTGCCCAGCTGGCATGAGGGCACAGGCTAGAGAGCGATGGCGGCGTGCAGAGTGGCAGAGTGGCCCATGTGGGCCCTGCATCTCCATGAGCACTCTTTTTACCGCTGACCTGGCCAAGCGGTACAACATGACATCCTTGTTCGTACCTGCCCATTCATAAAATTACCAAAAGTACTGGAACACGGGAATTACAGGTGTTTCTTATTGCCAAGATGTGCCCTGTTTGATTGACTGTTAAGACAATGAATGTCTTTGTGCCCTGAATGTCTCTGACATCTCTGAATGTCTTTGTGCCCTGGCTTTGTCTGTGAATACTGCATCAGTTATTAACAATAAGTTATAAAACTATATAAAATTATAAAACAACAAGGCGATGGGACAAAAAAAAAAAAAAAAACAAGCCTTTTTAAAGCAGAGTGGACCAGGTCTTTTCTTCTTCTATGAGGTAAAATTAGGGGAGAAATGTGCCCGTCTTTTTAAGCCCTGTCAAGCACATGTGTAAAAATGATTAAAGGGTAAACAACATTTGTATAATATGCCCCCTTAGGACTATTGTCTGCTATACTTTAGCTCATCTAAAAATTGTGTGGTAGATATCAAGAAACCTGAAACAAGAAATCTTTATCATCTTTTAAATAACCTCTTAAAATATCATCAGTATTTTATTTGTTCTAGCATAAAAAGTAATGCACATTAATATCCTTTATTCTTTTGAAAGCTTGTCTAAATATTGCTAGAATTTTTTTTTTAGTGTAGAAATAATTTCCTGAAAGTTCAAATAAACATAAGCCTGGCCCCAGTCCAGATTGTTTTACCTGTTCAATTTCTCCCATCATCTGTCTTGCACATTTGTCCAAGATGTCCTGTGCTGAGACACAAAGGCCTTTAAGCTTTGGATCAACTTCTCTTGGGAGAGAAATTCTCTTCATCCTACTTCTTGAGTATTGTATTGACAGGTGAATATGCAGAGGAAAGGATATTTGAGTCACCATTTTTTATGCCCACAAAAAAAGCAAATGTGTAACAAATGTATTTATTTCCTAGCTCAAATAATTAACTCACCCAAATCTCGCTGCCAGGAAACACATCAGAGAACAGAACAGACATATAACCCACTCCTAGAATAAACTAATACACACAGTACAGGCTAAACATTTATTTTAGGTTTAACATCACCATGACCAAACCTTACACACATTTAGACCAGAATCCAATGCTAACTCTTACAAGAACCTGTTAAGCAAATACAATCATTTATTAAATTACTGATGAATCTCATTAAAGACATTTTTTCTATCAGTACTAACATATTGAATGTGTTTTCTGATAGGGTTTAAGCTTACATTTAAATCACAATAAATCACATTTACATTGGACAGATGACGATTGTTAAATTATTGCCTGGCTTCTTTCACATTTAAAGTCTCACATTTAATATTAACTGACGCTGATCTACTCTACCCACGCAGATGTTCCTATTCACCTAGTAATAAATATACTTAAGAGTATATATAACATCATTTCAAGAAGACACAATGGCAGATTTCTATCTATTTGATGTTGCTTGACCTGGCTTAGTTTGCACATTACACCCAGTTCAATTTTTACTAAATTTGTGATTTAAACTTTAAATTGATCTCCCTCTGCAAGCCATAAAAGGTAACACAACTACTAAATGTACTGATGATGTTATTGTGTACAGTACAGTACAGAACTGTCACTTTGTTCTTCTGCATTCAAAAAGCAAGAAAATACAGGAGTTTCTGTTTGGTGATTTAAATGCATAGATAGATTTATGAACTCATTTTATTGATTCCTCCAGCTTGAACTGGTAGCTCAGATTAAGCACTGGACTAGTGATTGAAAGGTCCCAGGTTTAAGGTTGGTGCCACTGTTGGGCCTTAACCCACAACTGCTCAGATGTATAATGAGATGAAAACGTAAGTCACCCCGAATAAGGGCATCTAACAAATGCAATAAATGTAATGCAACTTCTGGATTAGGACCTCTTGCAACCACAAAAGATTAGAATGAATGTTAGAATAATGTTAAAGAAATGTTTTTGACAACTGCATAATATTGATGATTGTTTAGTTTATATTTTAGACCTATAATTAGCATCTTATCAATTTCGTGTTGCTGCTTATATCTCAGTTCTTAAAGGCGTGTAAATAAAGCAAAACACATGTTTATGTAAACAAACAACACTTAAAGCACAACTTTGTTAACTTTATTTATTTATTTATTAGGATTAAGAATTTTTATATTTGTATATTTACATTGTGACGATACTTTGAAAGCAACAGATCATCAGTGTGTACCACAAGGTGCTGATTTAATGACAGATAGACTTACTATCGCCAAAGTGACTGTAATTACATCGACTGGTATGTGATTCGATCTGGCAGATCTTGTCCCGAACATCTCATACCATATTTGATCAACAGAACTATTTTGCTTCTGCACCCACTGTAACATTCTGTATCATATACAGTACATATACATATACATGTACATATACACAGGGCTTTATTTGAGGTGGGATGCGGGGGACCCCCTGCTGAAAAAAGTGACAAAAACCATCCCCTCTGGAAAAACACCATCCCCCTTACCATCCCTTTCAGATTACTAATTCTGTGTGTTACGTAATATTTGTCATGAAAATGTTCAAACTCTTTATGTATGATCATTTTTGAACTATAAATAATGGCGATTAGCCAATCAGAATTTAATATTGTAACAGGCAGCTAACAAGCTCACGCAAGTGTGCATAATTTTATGCGATGTCTGCATTCTTACAATAGCCAAGCAAACAATTCAAGCACAACATTTGACATATTAAAAAAAAGAAAAAAAAAGAAGAGAGAACTGATGGTATGATACATACACATGAAACCTATCAGCAGAGATGCGATGAAAACGAAGCATTCAGTTTAACACAAAAGTTTTCGAAATGGCCGACAGCTTTAATGATTATGAGATGAGTTCTTTACCCAATTTGTGCAATTTTATTCTCAATTTAAAGTAGACGTTTTGTTTTTCATTAGAATTTGTGGCTTCAACTACATGCTTGGGTACAAAAGGCTCAAAAATAGATTTTTAAATGCCATAACATGATGACATGTTTGTTTGTATGAGAGAGAGAGAGAGAGAGAGAGAGAGAGAGAGAGAGAGAGAGAGAGAGAGAGAGAGACAGACTGGTGCGCAGTAGTACAAAACTGTAGTACTATTAAAATAAATTACTTAATTACTAATGTTTATGTAGATTTTTATTCTACTTTTTTAATTGTCCCCAGATGAAAGCCATGAAAAGGATCAAATGATAGCTTTGACAATTGCATGCTTAATGCATACTGTATGTTTTGTTTTTATGGCTCCAAGTTGATTTAATTAAGCTTATATTTTGTTAATAAAACTGTTCTTAAAAAATTACATATTTTGCTATTATTTTGTATGATTAGTTATAATCTTCCACTTGACTTCAATTAAAGGTTAGATTTTTTCACTGTTTTTGATTATTCATATTTATCCCTAATCAGGGAAACTTTGTAATGAAGCGAAGGTGGAATCTCTTCAACCTCTGCAGTACTTCTTTCATGATGTCCTCTTGCATTGTCAGGCAAATCCTTTAGAAAGAAAATTCATGCGTATGTTTACTTAAGAGAAAATACAAGGCCATAATTGTGCTTAGAGAGTGAACACTGAGCATTTTTTTTCAAGTTGAATAATAATTTAAAAAAGAAATTACTGCTTACTGATATATTTATATACACATGTATGTATGTATATATGTTAATGGGATATGAGTTTCTAGAAAGAGTTAAAAGGTTAAAGCTAAAAATGAACTGATTTAATGTAAGCAAAAGCAGAACTCTCTGGCTAGCTTCTTAATACAATGAAATACATTTTTGTAAGGTTGAGTATCTAACGCTTTGTTTACGCTAACTTTTATTGTCAACCAAAATAAACACCCTGTTCAGTAGTTGGAGAGTAAATCACAGATAAGAAATTGAAAAGATAGAGCGTGTAGAACTCCAGCACATTAAAAAATTCACTTATACCACTTTGCGCTGTTATTTCAGTGGTAAAAATATGAACTGATCCCAATAAAATATTTAGTTTCATATTCATAACTTTTCATAACATCGCTTTTACTCAACATTCAGATTTCACTTATAGCACAGGTGAAACTTCAGGCAGATACAACCCGAATTCCAGGAAAATTGGGGTGTTTTTTTTACATTTTAATAAAATGAAAACTAAAAGACTTTTCACATAAGCCAATATTTTATTCACAATAGAACATAGAGAACATAAATGCACAATTTGATAAATGCACAATTTTATGCACAAAATGAGCCATTTCAAATTTGATGCCTCCTACAGGTTTCAAAATACTGAGGCATCTCCACTTCTTTTCAAAACTGTTTGAAGACATCTGGGCATTGAGGTTATGAATTTCTGGTGTTTTGATGTTGGAATTTGGTCCCATTTTTGCCTGACATTGGTAAGCAGCTGCTAGAGAGTTCATAGTCGGCTTATATTCTTCATCTAAAGATGCACCAAATGTTCTCTATAAATGAACAATCTGGACTGCAGATGGGCTAATTCAGGACCTGGATTCTTCTACTATGAAGCCATGTAGTTGTAATAGCTCTTGTATGTGGTTTTGCATTGTCCTGCTGAAATACACAAGGTCTTCCCTAAAATAAATGCCGTCTAAAACCTTTATATACCTTTCAGCATTCATAGTGCCTTCCAAAAAAAAAAAAATAATAAAAATGCAAGCTCCATACTTGCATTTTTCTCAAAGGTGATGGCTTTTGAACTGAAAGCTGATAACATGTTGAAAGGTCTCCCTCTTCTTTAGCCTGGAGGACATGTCATCTGTGATTTCCAACAAGAATGTCAAATTAGGACTTGTCTGACCATAGATTACTTTTCTGCTTAGAAACAGTCCATTTTAAATGAGCCTTGGCCCACTGGACACAACAGCGATTCTAGACCATGTACACATATGACTTTCCTTTTTTATGATAGAGCTTTAGTTGGCATCTTCAAAGGTTCGGTGGATTGTATTTACTGACATTGATTTCTGGACGTATTCCTGGGCCCATTTAATAATGTCAATAATACAGTCATGCCGAGGAGTGAAGCAGTGTCGTCTGAGGGCCCGAAGACCACGGGCGTCCAACAAAGGTCTTTGGCCTTGTTCCCTTATTTCTCTACTTTCTCTGAATCTTTTGATGTTATGCAATGTAGATGATGAGATTTGCTTTTGCTTGATGATTGGAGAGCCTCTGTCTTCTTTACTTCTCATAGATTCTGCCTCTCTAAGAAATCCCTTTTATAACTAATCATGTTATAGGTTTGATGTCTCTTTAAAATGTATGGCTTGTATCAGCCCTCTGTGGCCCCCATCCCAACTTTTTTGAGACCTGTAGCAGTCATAAAATTTCAAATGAGCTAATTTACTGGATAAAAGTGTAAACTTTCTCAATTTCATTTTTTTTATTCACTATCGTGAATACAATATTGGCCAAGTGATTTTGAAAGTTTTACTTTTCGATTTATTTTTGCTCAACTTTACTTCAAGCATTTAAATGTACCCCCAAGTGCATTTGCCAACACCATTATATACAATGATGGAACATGTTCTTATGAGGACCATCCCAAGAAAGGATGACCAAGAGCTACTGTAACTCTGCTGCAGAGCATAAGTTTATTAGAATTAACAGCCTTAGAAACTCAGAAACCGGCAATTTACAGCAACTCAGATTAAAGCTTGTTTAGATTAGTCAGGGCTTTATAGTCAGATTGTGGCAAAGAATTAATTACTTTGGTAGAACAAGAAGCAGAAGAGGCTACTTTGAGGAATCAAAAATATAAAAAATTATTATGGGTTATTTAACATGCAATTGTTGACCACACAATTCCATATTTTTTCTGTCATAATTACAATGTCTTCAGTATCAATATACTGTAGAATAGGTATATAGGTGTCCAAACCTTTAAACGGTATTACTGTATATAGTTTGCATGTTCAGTGTTAAGGCAATAAGAGCACCTGATGTGATAAGTTCCCACTTTCTGTCCATGCGCACATCCGGCTCCCACACACAAGCCTTCATCCTCCAGCAACTGCAAACAGTACAGCAAGTCAGGCTCCAGTTGATTTTCCTATACACGCACACACATGCGCACACATGCACGCACACACACACACACACACACACACACACACACACACACACACACACACACACACACACACACACACACACACACAAATCCTGCAGTTTATATAGTAAACGTGAAACAGTACATGAAATATTTTTGATGGCTTATTGCATGGAATAAGAAACAATTTACACACTGCTAGTTAAAACAGACCATAAATGTGTCATGCAACTGAAATTACACAATGTACTAACTGAAAAAAACATCACAGAGAGATGAAACATAGGCAACACATTTGGCAAATCCTATGGTTTCAACCTTAAATCAAAAGTTATATATAAGGTATTTATTTGTTTATTTGTTTGTGCTATCTGGTATCACCCGCATGAGGATTAGTTTTATTTTGGGTCGGGTTCATCTTAACGTTTCTTTCGCTTGTCATCTCAGAAGTTTTCCTCACCATTGTCACGTCTTTACTGCTACAGTATAAAGCTGTGGCTCCACAATGTCCATTATTAAAAGTATTGCATAATAATAATAATAATAATAATAATAATAATAATAATAATAATAATAATAATAAATGCTATTTGTCTTTCATTTTGAATGACATTATTTACTCATAAAGTCACTAAAAGTGCATCCTTATGCTCAATTTACACATTGAGTATAAATAATTAACAAAAAAGAAAGCATTTTAATTAAATTATAATTTGAAAAATATACATTTTACATACTTCATAATACTGTACTGTTATGCAGGGTTGTTTTATTTATGTATTTTTAGATCTCATTTTAACATATTTTTCTATTTCCAGAAATACAGTATGTTTAATTAGCTATTGGTATATCATAAGTTAAATACAATAAGTGTTGATAGCAACATTAGCAAAATTAGTCTGACCTCTGCATGTTTTATTGCAGACTGAGACAAGTGCAGACGTGGGAAGGCAAAAATTCCTCCATTCACTGGCTGACAGCTGATTCCAGGTAGATCACTGAGATCCTCCAGAATCTTCTGAGCATTGTTCCTTATTGCACTCCGGATTGACCCAACCTCCTAGGAAAGTCAAGTTTACAATTAAAAAATCATATTAAAAAAAATTTTTTTTTTTAAGTTTTTTTTTTTTTTTTAAGCACATGACATCAAACCAAATCGCACTTTCGAGAAGAGTTCATATGAAGATTGGTTGGGTTTTGGAGGGTTAAGCATCAAATCCACAGCAATTTGACCCCCCAGTGATCCACATGAAAGTGTGGAGAAGATTTTGTAGATGTATGGAATCACTAAGGGGTCCAGGTTCGCAAACTCCACATAGCCTCCCCGCAAACCACACCTGAGCACACAAATGGATTTTGCAGATGATCAGTTGACAGGTTCATTACTGGATGTCCCTCAATGAAAACTCTGAACATAAAAAAGTTATACAATGATTGACTTTAAATATACATTTAATGTATTTCAGTAGACTATTAAAGATATTTTTTATTATTATATTATTTATTTTTTATATATATTTTTTATAATTATTCCAGTGCAAGGTTATATGAAAGTCTAATAATTGTTTATATAGTAACAACTTATTAAAAGGGTCTGATGTGGTGGTATAATGAATAATGCTTCACATTATCAAGGTTAATGTTTATATATACACACAATTTCTCTTCACTGGAACTAACAGGCTCAAACCTGTTCCAGCATCACAATATTCACAAGGCCTGCTTCATGGAGATGCACAAAGCCCTGAACACCGTTGGGATTAATTGAAATTCTTAATGTTTCCCAGGTCTTCTTAGTCCACCAGCTGTGTCTGCCCTAATGCCATTGTAGATGAATGAACACATATCCCCCCAGATACATGTGACACAAAATCTAGTGGAAAGCTTGAAGTCATGAGATTTTTGAGTGTGTGGATACTTCTGGCAATATAGTGAATATATATATATATATTCAAAAAAATGTCATACTCTCCCAGGACAGTCTTGGAGATGGAGTTAAAGGAGACCAGCTCCACATTGCTGGAGTATGGAGGACCCATTTCGGACAACACTCTTCTATATGAATAAAACTCAGATCCTTTCCCATACACCATGTCCTGATGCACCTGTCATGACAAAATTAACAAAAGAAGAAATCCATTTGTTTAAAAAAAATATCTATTTATTTTTGCCATCAGTATGGCAGAATTAAGTACGATGATCAAGATTCAGTTGAGGAAAATTCTAGTGCTTTGGTAATGGTATTCCTTAACATAGAATGAAAGTTATTAAAATTCTTCAAAAATGTACTTTAATGACCGACTGCTACCTCATCTACCATTAGGAAGAGTCTTTCTTCTGCAGCAAAACGAATCACTTCAGCAATTGAGTCCTTACTCTGGACATGACCTGGTGAAAGACACATACAGCTTTGATTAAAAAGTTTAACAAGGTAATGAAAATTGTTATTATTATTATTTAAATTATTTTTGCAATTATTATTGATTTAAATGTTTGGGGTGGCACGGTGGTGTAGTGGTTAGCCCTGTTGCCTTGCCCCTCCAGGGCCCTGGTTTGATTCCCGGCCAGACTCAATTCCTGTCTCTGTGTGCATGGAGTTTGCATGTTCTCCCTGCGCTTGGTGGGTTTTTTTCTCCGGGTATTCCAGTTTCCTCCCACAGTCCAAAGACATGTAGGTTAGGTTAACTGGCATTCCCAAATTTTCCGTAGTGTGTGTGTGTACGTGTGTGTGCCCTGTGATGGATTGGCACCCTGTCCAGGGTGCACCACGTCTCGTTCCCTAAGTCTCCAGGGATAGGCTCCAGGTCCCCAGCGACCCTCAATGCAGGATTAAGTAGTGTAGACGATGAGTGAGTTAAATGTTTGGAGCTTATTTGTGGGTGGTATTATTTATTTAGTACATACATTTTACACAGTCATTTACAATGATAATAATGACTATCATACAAAAACGCAGACACTAACTTAATGCATTTGACATTCTCTATAGTAACATAAAAAGTGTAGCTACAAATATTAAGTCTGCTCAGTCAATCCCCCTAATTAGCATTTATCGACCCCCTGGGCTGTACTCTGAAATTCTTTGTGAATTTGGATATTTCCTCTCAAACCTGATGGTTTCTGTAGACAAAGCATTAATTGCAGAAAATTTTAATATTCATTTTTAGAATTCAGAAGACTCACTTAGAAGAGCATTATAAATTGTATATTGTAAAAAATAAATCAGTGTGTAGGTGATTTATTCCCACTCCTCCTAGCAGGTCACACTTCTTAAAATAAAATCTTTTGGTTTAAGTATAAAAATATACTGTAATCGCAATTCCACAGTTAATTCACATCAATACCACACAGAGCTATCAGTAATCTCCCAGAGTTATCAACTTTGCTGGGACCACCGTCTGACCTCACAGAACTCAATCAGGCGACTGAATATCAGTCAACATAAAATGCGAGTCAACATTCCATTATACCTTAGATAAAGTAGCTCCAGTTATAAGAAAATGATTAGATAAGATCCCTGGTATAATAACTACAACAGACAGCCTGAAAAATTAGAACTTAAATGGTGTCAGACTAAATTGTTAGTTTTTCAAATAGCATTGAAGGAGAGCATCCTGAACTGTAAAAAAGCTATTTTCACTCATCTCTTCTGCAAAATCATTAAACTGTGTATTAGATCCTATGCCGACACATTTTTTCAAACAGACAATAATGGAACCACTGTTGCAAATAACTAATTCTTCACACAGCAGAGGGTATGTTTCAAAATATTTGAAATTATCAGTTATTAAACCTCTAATTAAGAAACTTGATCTTGACCCCTGTCAGCTGTCCAATTACAGGCCGATATCAAACTCCCCTTTATATCTAAGATTCTGGGAAAGATAGTAGCACATCAGCTATGTTCATATCTACATAGGAATAGCATACACAAACTGTATCAATCAGGATTTAGGCCTCATCACAGCACAGAGAGCTCTAAATTGGCCTCCTATTGGCCTCCGATTAGGGTTGCGCCACTATGCTTGTGTGCCTTGACCTCAGTGCAGCTTTTGACACCACTGATCATAGTGTTCTCCTTCATAGATTTTCATTTTAGACATCCTTCCATAATTACTTTTGATTGTGTAAAGCTGCTTTGCAACAATGACAATTGTTAAAAGCGCTATACAAATAAAATGAATTGAATGGAATTAATAATAATAATAATAATAATAATTATTATTATTATTATTATTATTATTATTATTATTATATTATTATTATTATTATTAATTTTCAGTTACCAGTTTATCCTTGTTTTTCATAATTTTCGACTTGAATTACTGAAAATATACTATTATACATTTTAAAAATCAAATAAATATGCACACAAGTAAGCCTGCCATTAGCAGTCAGATTTCCATTACCTGTTGTACCTGGATTGATAACGTATAACACTGTTGGGTTGCATTGCATCCTGGCTGTGTGAACAGCTCGGCTAAGTTCTTCAAGCTGAATGGCCCAGCCCTGCTCCTCAGACAGGTAGTAAGGCACGACAATTCCTCCATGAGCTTCTACCGCCATGTTAAAAGTGGAATATGATGGAACAGGACTAAGGACCCCTGTCTTCAGGGAGTTCTCACTTGGAACCAGCAGCTTCAGGAACATCTACAGAGAAATACCTGGGTAAATTACTGTTGATTTTTCAGAATGTAAAGTGTGTTATGTAAATTTGTGCTTATAGTTTTGGTGTTTCTCACTATGAGGGCCTTCTGGGACCCATTGGTCATGTAAATGTTGTCAGGATCAGGAACAACACCATCGCGTTTGGTGATAAAATTGCATATGGAGGCATGTAGTTCCTTAATCCCACGTGTAACAGTGTATGATCCTGGTCATAAAAAAGACATAATACTGAAAATCATCCAACTAATGATAATATTTTGTCACATTAGTTATAGTTAGATATAGTATATAAGTAGATTATTAATTTTTTGACAATCAAGACCTTGCCATTCTTTAATAGAATCCTTTATAAAAAAAAAAAGAAAAAAATTATTATAAAGGTTAGGGGAGAAGCCTTTTTCCATGGTAGAGCTAATTTATGTTAAAGGAGTCTGACTTGAAGACAGTAGCCAGATCCAATTTATTGCAATAATGTTATCAAAGTTTTCTTAAGGTGTATTTGACATTATGTTGTTACTTTGGGTTAAGAAATAGCCTTAAACACTACACTTTAAAAGATATATAAAATTCAGAGAAATGAAAAATAAATGTAGGGCACTGGAGAGCATGCAACATGATCTTCTTCTTCTTCTTCTTCTTCTTCTTGCTGCACTTTGTCTCTATCTATCTATGTTTAAAACACCATCCCTTGTAACTCCACCCTCTTGCATGTCCTCCCTCAACCTCCTTTTGGGCCTTCCTCTTTTCCTCTTGTCTGGCAGCTCCACCTCCAACATTCTCGATATACCCCTCATCCGTTCTCTGTACATGTCCAAACCATCTTGATCTGGCCTCTTGATGTGAACTTTGTCCCCAAACCCCCAAATAATTTTCATTCTTGTCCTTCCCAAAGCAAAGCGCATTCTGATTATGCAAATCACATGCTGCTGATTATAATATCATCCTTAAATATTATAGTCCATGTGGACTTTTCTCTAACCTCATCCATCAACATGTCCATCACCACTGAAAATAGGTGAAAATAGGAAGGGTCTAAGAGCCAATCCCTGGTGATGTCTACTTTAAACCAGTCGGTTGTACCTATCGACACACCTCATTGCTGTATGGGATTAATTTTTTTATTGTGACCCTACCTTCACTAACTTTTTGAGCAATATTATCTATAATATTTTGATTAATGCTCTTAATAATAAGATATAAGTCATTTAAACAGATCACCAATGCTCCCTCCTGCACATGTTCCCAGAATCCTTCTCGCCCTCTCTCTTGTATCCAAGGGTAACCTCTCATCATTCAGGAGGGAAGGGTAGAAACAAGCAGCCAGGACCTGCACCACAGTCCCCACAAACACATTTTTAAAAACGTATAAGCATTACAATTCACCATGCTTTACAGTAAATCCATTTTCTCTGGTTAATGTTATAGTAGGGTAGAGCAGGACTGTCCTGTTCAGTTTAGTTTTAATTTCTCAAAATGATTCTCAAAGTTCATGCCGCTTTTTACCTGACGAACAAATGTGATGGGCTTTAATCCCATGCTGTGGAAATCAGCAGATGAAACATTGAGAACGGATTTATAGTGTTTCTCCAAACCCTGTAAAGCAAAGTAGCACCACACATTCACAACACAGAAATCTCAAAAAGAAAAAGTTCTCAAAATCTGTTGTTCAAAAGCAGAAGCATTATTATTGACCATGAATGTATTTATAGTGATAAGGTCTTGCAGAACAAGTGCCAGTAACATGCATACCTAAATTAGAAACTAAACTCTACTTCTCACTTTTAAGTGATTGTACCATGTAATAAAATATGGATTGGTTACTATCAATGCACAAAAATAATTCCTGTATTTTTTTAATAACAAAAATTGGGGGACAGAGGATATTTTGCCAGCCAACAATCGATAAAAAGAAAAACTAACTAAACTTTATTATCACTTTTGTCATATGCCCACCCCCATAGTTTTTTCATAGTGTTAAGTGATAATAATAATAATGATGGTTGATTGGTTGATTGATTGATTGATTGATTAATTGATTAATTGATTGATTGATTGATTTTTTCTGAGACCTGGTAACAGGTGTGATTACTTGCTGTCTGTAATATTGTAAATATAAAAAAAGTGAATAAGACTTCTGCTATGTGGCCATTTTTTATTTTGCTATCATGTAAGTCACTCACTCACTCATTATCTATATCACTTAATCTTGTATACAGGGGCCTGGACCCTATTCCAGGAAATGTAGGGCACATTGGCAGGGTCGACCCTGGACATTGTACGAATTCATTAGCAAGGAATACACTCATTCACACACTACGGTGAATTTGAGAATGCCACTTAGCCTAAACTGCATATCTTTGGGCTGTGGTAGAAAACCAGAAGACTGGAGACATAGGGAGAACACGCAAACTCCATGCACACAGAGGTGGGACACAGAGAACCTGGGCACTGGAGGTGCAAGGCGACAGTGCTAATCACTAATCCACCGTGCCACCGCTAACATTTAAGTAATTTAGCTAACTTGTTCCACTAACATGCCACATCAATAATTTGGTTGACCCTGATTATTTTATTCCTTAATGTTAGAAGTTGGCCATCTAAAGTACATACAGTATGGGTACAAAGTTCCGCCTTAAGTTTTATCCTCTTTTTTTATACTTTCTTGGTTACTGATTCTACACATAGACAGAGACACAAGAAACAGTTTTATAAAGTTAATCATAACTCAAAAGCTCATAAGTAAGGTATTCAGAATTGCTTTGACCAGTCTGGTTCAGCAACGGTTACTGCGACACTTACTGTATACAAATAACATCAAATTATTTGCAATTCTATTTTTTTCAAATTCTATTTAATTAGTGTAAACACAAATCATTATGTAGTATAGAGCCCAAGTATGTAGGTGCCCCTTGTGCTCCCCTAGGGTGCTTTTAATCCTGTTTATCACAAGTTTACTGGTATATAATAAATAATTTATGCTATTTAATTTTCCAGGTGGTGGTGTTAGTGTTGTGTCTGATATTAAAAATACAAAAATACTTGGAGTTTTTTTTTTTTTTTTTTTTTTTTACATACTAATGTGTTGAACAAAGTACAACATGACTTTTGTTTAAACCTATTCATTAAGTGATCAAAAATGCTGGGACATTGTTTCTTATTGCTCAGATGTGCCCTGTTTGATTGACTGTTAAGATAATGAATAGTTTTAAATGTCTGGCCTTGATTTGTAGCCTGGGCTTTGACTGTGACTACTGCATTTGTTGTTTAAAATATTAAACCATCAAGTTGATCAGAGGCAAAGCAAGCCGTTCTGAAGCAGAGCTGAGTGGCAAGCCAGGGAGGGGATCTTCTTACATGAGCCAAAATTATGGGGGAAATGCAATTGCCTTCTTTAAGCCCTTTCTATGTGACTAAAAAAACGACCAAAAGGTAAAAACTACATTTGCATAATAAATCTCCTTTCGGACTATTTGCTCCTATATTTTTGCTCACCTTAAAATTGTGCAGTAAATAAAAAAAACCCTGACCTTTGTCTTCTCAAAAGCAAAAAACAAACAAACAAACAAACAAAAAACAAACAAACAAACAAACAAACAAAAAACAGATCTTCATTTTCCAATACTTTTAAACTATTTTACTATTTCTTTCTTTACTTCTTTTTTTACTCTATTTGTTCTATTTGTTTTTACATAAAATGTTATGCACGTAAATTTTTTATTGATTTTAAAAGCTTGTCTTAATATTGCTATAATGTACACATTGTTATTATAGAAATATCCTGAAACTTTTAGAAAACATAAGCCCTTTCCCAGTATAGAATGTTTTACCTGATCAATTTCTCCCATCATTTGTATTGCACATCTGTCCAAGATGTCCTGTGCTGAGACACAAAGGTCTTTAAGCTTTGGATTGATTTCTCTTAGGAGAGATATCCTCTTCATTTTACTTCTTGAGTATTGTATTGACAGGTAAATATGCAGAGAAAAGGATATTTGAGTCACCATATTTATGCCCACCCAAAAAGCAAATGTGTAACAAATTTTTTTTACTTTTCATCTAGCTCAAATAATTAACTCACCCAAACCTAGCTGCCAGAAAACATTCACAGTCAGAGAACAGAACATACATATGACCCACTCCTAGAATGACTATACACACTCAGTAATACTCACGGTATAAGTTAAACATTTTTTTTAGGTTTCATGGGTCAGGAAAACTACTGCTTACACTTGGATCACTTTGCGTTTCACAGTACACTTGACATTACCATGACCAGACCTTAAACACATTTGGACCAGAATCCAATGCTAACACTTACAAGAGTTAATGTATCAAATTACTGATCAATCCATTAATCCATTCTTTAATATGTTTCCTGATTGGGTTAAAGCTTACATTTAAATTACATTAAACCACATTCATATTTCTCCTAGTTTTGTGGTTGCATGCATGTATAACATTATGTACATGCAGGTCAAAAGCTTCAGTTCAAAGATAATATCCAAACTGGGATATGGCATGCTTGGCACACATAAGGGATGCTTTGAGTGTTTCAGCAACTGCTGCTCCCCAGGGATTTTAAGAGACGACTGATAAAAAATTTTTGTTGATATGGGAGGTCAGAGGAGAATGACTAAAGTGGTTGGAGCTTAAAGGAAGGTTACTGTAACCCAAATAGCTACTCTTAATAACCTGATTGAGCGTAAAGAAGCTTATTACTGTATGTACAACAAAGAACACTATGACTTGGACACTTCTTTTAGCAAATAATAATAATAATAATAAAAAAATAAAATAATATATTGGTCACAGGCTTACAGAAACTGAACAAATGAAGATTGTTAAACATTGTCTGGCCTTTTTACCAATCTTTAACGCTCACATTGAAAATTAACTATAGCTGAAGGTGGTTAGATATTCTTATTCACCTAGCTGTTAAAAATACAAATATAATATACATAAATGTACTTAATAGAAATCAACATAATTTTCAAGAAGTCAAATTAGTCTAACTAACTAACTAACTAAATAAATAAATAAATGCATTAATTAATTAATTAATTCCCTCAGATGTATAATACATTTTTACATACAATATATTATTATTGTGAATTGCTCTGGAATAGGGTGTCTGCCAAATACAATAAATATAATTCAACATCTGGATTAGGACCTCTTGCAGTCAAAAAAAAAATAAAAAATCCCAATAAATGTTTCATAATGTTAAAGTAAGACAATGGCATAATATCGATTATTATTTAGTTTATATTTCATGATTTCTAAAATAAGCACCTTATCAGTGTTGCTGTCTATATCTCATTTATTAAAGGAATGTAAATGATACTGTACACATCCTATACCTAATCACACATAAAACTTAATATGAAAGACAGTTTCAATCACAAGGTTATCAGGATTCGCAACTCAAAAGAATAGGCTGAATATAACAATACCTAACACACCATGTTTAAGACACTAAAAAGATTGTTGTAAACATGTAGCTAGTGGTCGATTTGAAAAAACAAACAAACATATATTTATTATTCATTCAATTAATTAATTTATTTTTTGGGGAGGGACCTACAACTAAGTGTAAATGATTGCAAAATACATTTTAAAAAATCATAACAGTTTTATTAAAAATATATAAGTTTAATTAAATCAACTTGGGGCCATAAAATCAAAACACGTTCACTTAAACACGCAATTGTCAAAACTGTTATTTGATCCTTTCCATTCCTTTTATCTGGAGAGATGAAATAATTTAATTTAATAGTACTGTAGTTTTGCATGACTACGCACCATGAAAAGCCATTCTTTAAATTTCCTCTAGGACAAACAGCACAAAAAAAGAGATGATTTTGTAATTTTTTTTTTTTACATAAGAGATTCCCCTGCATCCCCCCTCAAATTGAGCCCTGCAAGAATGTTTCTGATATGAAAAAACCTTGTTTTAAAGGAATGGTTGCACTAGGACCTCTTTAAATTTATCGATATGTACAATCAAGTAAAGGTTAAATGTACAATATGTGACTATGTGCAATAACACATACACACATCCCCTCACTGGTACAAACATATATGCATAAATACTGTATGTGCTACACACTCTCAAATATACACATATATAAGTTGACTGGCTCTTCTCTTCCAAAACCTTTCATTACACTTTTGGCCCCTAAGTAGCATTATTTAGCCCAAGAAGTAACATGAACAAAATACTTAGCACATGCACTAGCCAACATTCACATCATCATTAAGTAAAATGAAACCTTGAATGATCAACGTTAAAAAGTGCCTTATTAACAAACTTGTTTGCAGTTGTTAATTGGCAAAATTCTTATCTAATGCTGTGGCAATTCTAGTTTTGTCCATTATGTAACTACTAATACCTCTATTTCACCTACGTCGTTTCGGGTGGTGGCCATAAGTACGGTTCATCATGATTCACTGCGAGTTTTGGCGCTGTGATTAAGTTTCAATCTTTCCGCGCATCGGTCCTCGCATAGTCAAACCGCATAGGTGAGACAGGGGTATAACAGCAGGAATAACAAAGGGGAGCGGGGCTTGTAGGACTCCTTTCTGACACACACACGCACATACCAATGGACAGAGGTGGAAAGTAACAAATTACATTTACTTGCGTTACTGTAATTGAGTACTTTTTTTTGTGTAGTTCTACTTATTAACGTAGTTTATAAAATTTAACTTTTGTAAAAAGTTTTGTAATTTGCTACATTTTAAATCACATTCGCTACTGAGAAAAACAAATGAATGAAAATGCAAAAATAATAAAAGTTATTATCCTTTGTATAAATGCTTTGTAGCGCTCGCGTGTGTGTATCGTGTCCTGGTCGCGCGCCGCTCCAGACTCCACTTCAGGTTTTCTGACTGTCCCCACATCGGCATCTACCTGACCTTCCACACTGCCGCTTCCGCCCTGGGAGTGACGTCATCAATATAAACCGGAGAGAGACGCGGGAAACCATATATAAACTGAAGAGAAAGAGGAAAGAGGTTGTGATTTTGGCGTTTTGATATTTGGTTTTGACTTTTTGCCTCCCATTGACTTTGATTATTGCTTTGCCCCTTTGGTTTGGTTGGTCTTTGTATATATTTGCTAATAATTTCACTGTATGTTTGTGCACTCACCAGTAGTAGGGGCGTGGATGTTATTTATTTTGGGAAGAGGGAATTTATTCACTGTTTTTGGTTTAGGGAGTCAGGGAAGGTACCTGTTTTTTTGTTTGTGTTGTTGTTTTTGATGTTGTTGTTGTTGTTGTTGTTTTTTCAGGTACTCTAGCTACTAAATTTTTATTTATGTTTATTATTTTAGCCTGGGTCCACCCTGATACTGATCCTCCTCCCGTTTGTGTGTGTGTGTGTGTTGTGTGTGTGTGTGTGTGTGTGTGTGTGTGTGTGTGTGTGTGTGTGTGTTTGTAAAGCAATACAAACCTCATTGTTTCATCAGTTAATTACTGGATCTAGTTCTTTCTGCCATATACTGTACCACCATTTCCATACAGTTTAAAATATTCTTTTGCTGTATGGCCCAACCCTAGGCTGGGACGTAATGCCATATTTAAGTGACCACTTTGATTTTCAAGCACAATAAAGACAACAGCTTTATAATGCAAAGGTGTTCCTTAAGTAAAATTTCACTGAAGTAACAGTACTTTTACTTGAGTACAAAATTTTAGTACTCTTTCCACCTTTGGGAATGACTGCTGTCTGCCTCATGCATTACATAAATTGTCTGAATAATGGATTACATTTTTGAAAAAGTAACTACGTAACTGAGTACTTGAATGGCGGACTTAACGCGTTAGATTACTTTGTACCGCGTTACACCCAACACTGCTGGTAAGAGACTGAATAAATAAAATGTACATTGTATGATGATACTTTGCAAGCAACAGGCACCAGTGTTCATACATCACAAGGTGCTACTTCGATGACAGATAGATTTACAGCATCTCAAAAAAGTCCCTCAACAAAAATTGGATATACATGTACTTTAGAGTAGTCAATGTGCAGCTTGCATAGTAGTACAGATTTACTGCCCTCTAACAATACCTTACCATCCATTTCATATTGTCTAAATAACCGGAAACAAAACTGTGTCCAAAGTGTCAATATTTTGTATGAGCACCAATATTCTCTAGCATTGCCTTAATCCTGCTAGGCATGGAATTCACCAGAGCTGCACGTGTTGCACGGATACGTTTTCACTTCTCCATTATGATATCACGGAGTTGCTGGAAATTAGACACATGGCTCTTCGCCACGTCTCTTGAGGACGCCCCATAGGTGCTCAATAGGGTTCAGGTCTGGAGACATACATGGCCACTGACAAACACATAAACATGATAAGTAGGACACATGACTTTGCATGGTTAAAGATGTACTGCTGTTAACATGGTGTACTCACTGTTGTTGACAACTATTTTGACAATAATGGCTGTATAGTATGTTGAGTTATTTTCAGAGGACAGTAAATGTATACGGTTATACAAGCTGCTCATTGAATACTCTAAATATATATCCTAAGTTCCATTTCTATAGTATTGTCCTTTTAGAAGATATACTAAATATACTAGATATACGAAGATATGTTTCTTTCTTTTCACTTATATGTAATATCACAATATGTAACTTTGTGTGTCATATGTAATTCTATTCTTACTTCTAGTTATTGTATTTTTCTTTTAATTTTTTTCCCCCTTGTCTAATCTAATTTTTTCCTTCTTTCCGGTAAATTAAATCAATGCAACTGTATGACCAAGACAAAGCAATTTCCCTCTGAGATTAATACAGTTCATTGAATCTTGAGTCTATTCACTGAATGGGTGTACTATAGCCAAAGTGACTGTAGTTACACATGTGAATATTTACATCAATGTTCAATATTTTTCATATACACCAAAGTAGAATCTAAAAGTGAAGTTATTTAAAGAAGTAATGTTTATCTTCCCGATTTACTTAATTTAGTTGTGTCCATATCTGGTTAAGTCTATAGCCATGAACTTAGATAACAAGTGTTTCTCTTAATAGTTAATCATTACAGAAAACAGTTGAATATTTAGAAGAACTACACAAACAGAACCTCAAGTTCTCTTTGATATGACTTAATGAAACAGCAGTTTCCTCAATAAAGATAAATGAAAATTTGATAGCTTCATAGCTTAGGCAAACAGTAGTTTCTTTTCCTTAAAGCATTATGATTTACAACAACAAGGTAAAGTCTCACTCACCAAATTTCAGTAACTGCTATATCCTGGTCAGAAGTATGTTTGATCTAGCTCATATCCAGGGAACAGAAGGTGTGTGGCAGGAATAATCCTAGATGAAATGCCAGCTCATAACAGGGCACTATCCATGATCCATGTTCCCACTACATCCACGCAATTTTTTTTCTCTTGTGTTCCATTTTCTTTGGGATTGGACTAGACAGGCTAGACCTTGTTCCCTAAAAAAAAAAAAAAAAAAAGTATTTGTCCCTTTTCTGAATTTAAATGCATTGCTTATTTATTTGCCACACTTAAATGATTCAGATTATATATATAAAAATTATATTATGCAAATATAATTTGAGTAAATACAAAATATCGTTTTTAAATGATGAATTCATTTGATAAGCTGCCTGACTCTACGTGAAAAAAGTAATTGTCCCTTAAATTTAAAACTGGTTGTACAACCCTTGCAAATAAGTGGCAAAGAGAGGAATTTTGGCACACTCATCTATGTAAATAAATGCCATTTTAAATGTTAGTTTCATGCCAGATGTAACAGGATGCACACAATTAAAAACATACAACTTTTCTCCTCAGCCCACAGAATAAGCCCAAATAAGATTTTTTTTGGCAAATGTGCAACAAGGCTTAGTGTTCTTTTTAGTCAGCAGTGGCTTTTACCTTGGAATAGCTCTCATTGTGGTTTGCCTTAGTAATGGCTTTGTAACCCTTTCCAGACTGACATGTCAAGGGTTTAGATTGTGTTGCTTTTTAAAAAAATGTTTAACGTTCTTCACTTTCTAGTAGAAAATGTTTTGCAAGACGAGCAAATAAATTTTTTTAAAATTAATTTTAACTCAATAAACAAGGAAGGTCTTGAAATACAGGTAGTACATAAGCGCTTTGTTGGCCGAGTGTCACGTGTCAGTAGTTATTCTCTCTTGCACACTGCAGGATTGTGAGTAATCGCCTCCCATGCTCAGTCTCTATGTGCTTGCATCACTCATATAGTCAACATCTGTGGGTTGTAGAACAAATCATTGGAGTTTTCAATATTTGTTATGGGGAAATTCACATTGATATATGAGTGCTTTGGATTACAAACACCCAAATTAGGCTCGCAATCCAAGTTTTGACGGCTTATAAAATAAATATAACTTTTACAGGAAATAGCTTCTGTGGCAGTAAAGGTAGTAACATACATCACTACTTTTTAGACAAAAATCCTACCTAATCCAGTCTATCTGGTTTTATTTGCGAAAACAGAAAATGTATGACAGTACCAATGAAAGCCTTAGCTTTTCCTCATTAACCTGCAAGTACAGTACCTGAGACCACTAATGCATTTTTAAACAGGAAAGGTTTTTAAGCTTAACATTAACTATGCTGAGTTTAATACTCTTCCATGTCTGGACTATGGGACAAAACTGGAGTGCAAAGAGGAAAGGAGTTCAAAACTGTATACAGAGAAAAAAGTATGTTTTTCATTATATACAAATATTAATTTATATTATATTTAGATTTTTTTTACAGCTTTATCATATTATTATTATTGTTGTTGTTCAAAAACCAGAGCTAGGAAAATGGAACATACTGAGATACAGCATATAATAATAATATCGAACTATGTGTCACATGTATTTAACAGCACAGTGGAATTATTTTTGCACATATTCCAGTTAGGAAGCTGGGCTCAGTGTGCAGGCTCAGCCAGGATACAGCTCCCCTGGAGTAGATAGGGTTATGGAACTTGCTCAAGGGCTCAATAGTGGCAACTTAGCTGTACGAGGCTTGAACCCCCAACTGACAGAGCAGTAACCCAAATGGGTACAGATAAACTCTTAAGTTGGTAGGTCAATACTCCAGGTGTTTACTGTGTGGACATAGTCTTACAATGTAATGAGTTAATGTCAACAAAGTGCAAATACAGGGAAGAGGCTGGGGATGTAATATACAGATGGTGTATGAGGAAACATTTTATTTTATCACTAAAAAGGGTTTATATTTTTTTTCCACTAAGGCCTGATTAAGTGGATGAAAATGAAATATTTGGTAAATAAATGTTGATTATATTAATAACTGCTTAATGAGAGGAAAATTGCATTGTTAAATATTTTACGTTTAGTCACACTTTTATTAAAGCAATATAATTTATGTTATATTATAAAGAGCAGACATAACATGAAACAAATCACAGCCTGGTTTTGGTCTGATGTCTCCAAATTGACTTTCACTAAGTGGAGTCCAATTCAACCAAATTTTCAAGATCAAGAATGTTGTGTGCATATGAACTGAGCTAGTAAGCAACTTTCGTCATAATCTATTATTTAATATTTTGATAATTATAGTTTAATTTCATTTCATTTTATGTATAATCATATTCATTCTGTGTCTGCAGGCACAAAGAACTGGAATGATATTCCATGTACTCTCAGCTATCCCTTTGTGTGTGCCAGGAGTATTTAACAGACGTGTTTCCAGCCACCTCACACCAACTGTTATAGAATGTTGGAAATTGTGTATCTGTTACTAATTGACTGAAAGGAAATAAAAATTATGTGGAAATGTGGAAAATCATCAGGGCAATAAGAAACATCTTCAGAGCTATAAAAAAGATTTTTCTTTAAAACTTTTTTAAATATACCCTCTATGAAAAAAAAAAAACTAAAAAAAAAAAAAAGGTATTCCGCCTGAAAATTATGTGAATAAACCCAATTCTGTACATATTTTGCATGCAATGTCAATCATTAATTAGAGAAAGTCAACAAAGTGCCATACAAAGTAACTTTTTGGGATTCTTTTGGATGAATGATCAGCTTTGCAAAGAAATCATTGCAAAAGGTTTTCAGAAAAGCAAAATGTTTTAGACAAACACCCAACATCTAAGTATTTAATCCTGTAAACATAATTTTAGCATCTTATAAGTTTAACACAAAATGGTTAACAGACTTTTCAGATTTATATTAATTTTGTATAAATATTCTAAAGAAGTATTAAGTGTGTCATGATCTAGTTTAAACAGTTTGTCCATTTGGTCAATGCGTGTAGGGTCATCTTCCTCAAGTTGTTATATTAAAATTGCTGAAATATAAATGGTCACGATGTAAAAGCGGGTGACATTTGCTAAAATATCCCATAGTTAAAAATGCACCCATACTTAATGCTGTGTGTCACTTTCATGGTGGACGTGTCATTACCCAACATCTCTTTTTAAGCTCCTAAAGCCTTTTTAACCAACCATTATGTGCAATTTATCTGTTTGATAATGTCCCTTTGTAGCTGTCATGGGTCTAGCTGGTGGGCTAGACCGGCTGATGGTGTTGCCGTGGGCATACATTATAGACATGAATGCAGATTTTTTATTCACAAAACTCAAGACATAACCAAACAAAGGAACCAAAATAACAAACGTAAACTAAAACTAGGGCTCAGGAAAGACATAGGGGACGGCGCGCTAACACGGGGGAACCAGGGGCTGACAGGGAACTGACACAGAACTAGGGATGAGGAAACATGGAGCTGGAGCTAACTAAGGACACATAGGGGAACTAGGAACAGGGCTGGACAGGACATGGCTGGAACTAGGGACAGAGACTGGAGAGACAGGACCGGAGGCACAGAGACTAGACAGGACCAGGGGCACAGAGACTAGAGACCAGATGGGTTAGTGGTTAGTGAGGTTAGTAGCCACATGGAATACTGGGGACACTGGATGCTGACCTAACCGGGTTAGTGGCTAATGGGGTTAGTGGCTAACCGGGTTAGTACTGACTTAATAGGGAAACAGAACACAAGAAAGGCACACATGAGGCTATTCCGAGCTAACGACTAACCTACTAGTGACCAGAACCACTAGCAGTCAATCCCACTAGAGGCTAGCCTACTGGAGGCTAACCCTACTAGGGGCTAACCCTACTAGCCATCAAGGCCTACTAGTGGCTAACCCTGCTAACAGCTAAGGCCTCATGTGGCTACACATACAAAGAAAGACACAGAACAGTACTTACACAGGAGGAGACACAGCCTAACTAAACACTGAACAAGGCAGCTCCATGAATCCATCAGAACATACAGAAAACAAAACTAGAGCCCTCTGAAAACAAAGGTTACAAAACATACTTAAAGAAACAAAAAGGAATGCCCACATGACTGTATATACAAAAACAAACAACCACCAACAAATAAACATACAAATAATGCTCGACCCAGTTTCCCAGAACAAACTGCTATTTATAAGAGGTTTAATGAGCCACCTCAGTTCAGGTGAGCACTCATCACCTGACTGAGGTGCCTTCTGGGAAATTAAGTCGACCAACAAAAACTACAGACAGAGTGACCTCTAGTGGAGGTTCCTAACAGTAGCTGACAAAATAAGGTAATGGTCTTTTAAGGTAATGTCATTCTGTGGGAATCACCAGATGATACATTGAGAACAGTTTTAGTAAAACAGTAACATCACACATTCTCAACCTAGAAATCAGTTCCCAAAATCTGTGTGCGGATGTTGTTACTATAGTGACCACAAGCTTCATTATAATGGCGAGGTTGAACAGAGCAATTTACAAAAAATGTCAAATGTAGTTTGCATTGCTTACTGCAAATGCTCATTTTATTCATTTTTCTTTTTAATAAAAGAAAACTGGGAGACAAAGAATATTTTGTCAGGGTACTGGTTAATGGAAATTGGTAATTGTTTTATTAAACAAACCTAATCATTAAACACCCTAAACTATATATACATATTCCACCCATTTTCCCATCATTTCCCCATCATTTTATTATTATTATTATTATTATTATTATTATTATTATTATTATTATTATTGTCGTTGTTGTTGTTGTTGTTGTTGTTGTTGTTGTTGTTGTTAATTGGTTGATTGACTGATTGTTTGATTGATTGTGCTTTATGATTGATTGTGCTGAGACCTGGCAACCCTTGTTCTGGTCAACCACATTCTAAACTAACACTTCTAATTCATGATCAAGTTTCTGTGACACTAATACAAATAATTCTTTGCAATCTATTTTAGTATTATTAAGGGTTTGTGGATTTGATGTAATTGAACAATAGGTACAAAATAATAACTTTGATACATCCATTGCTCCTGAAATAAAAAGACAATATACACTGATCAGCCATATTAAAATATTATTAAATATTAAAACACAAATCATTAAGCCCAATATGTGTGTTATGTAGGTGCCCCCTGTGCCACATGGCGCAATGGCTATGGCTGGTGTCTGGTACAAGAGCATTGACAGCAGATACCTTAAGTACTGTGGGCAGTGGAGTGGAGTCTTCATGGGTCAGACTTGCATGTTCAGCACATACCAGAAATGATCAATTGCCCTGAGGTCTGGGGAGTTTGGAGGCCAGAACAACAATCTTGAACTCTTTACTTGCTAAACCCCATACACAGCAATCTGTGATTCTGTGATTGAGTGTCTTTCCAAGATGGCCAGCATTTTCCCCTTGTTTGATACATTGGCTTTTCTGTGGGATTGGACTGGACAGGCTGGTCTATAGTATAAATCATCCTTGAGTGCTCACGATCCTGTCACTAGTTTGCTTGCTAGTATATGATTGATAATCAATGCTATTTAATTCACCTAGTTGTGGTGTTAGTATATACTGTATATTTATGTATTTATTTCTGGAAAAAATTAGACCACTTCAAAATAATCTGTTTATTACTTTTTTTTTTTTTTACATTTTTGAATTTGTGATTAAATAATATTAAATGAGGCAGAGGGATCCTGATTAAGTGCAATAGAGTGTACATTAAGGGATTGTATGGTAGGGCAAGTAGTCCTGTGTGCATCATACTGTATAGTAAATGCAGTATGATGCACATGTACTAGAGTACTAAAGGAGTAGTGATTTAATGTGCATTTAAGGAATTTGTTGGAGGCATGGCGATGCTTTTACAGAATATACAATATGATACTGTATGTTCGATTTGTGCAAATAACACTAACTTAAAGACAGTAGTGAGATCCAGTTCCAGTTTTTTGATGAAAGAACATCCTGTACTGTTCAGAAGTAGGAAACGTTCTAACCCCAAAATAAAAATATGCTGCAATGCTGCAGTCTGTAGTGGTGAAGGATCCTTGTCAACAGGCCAGGAACTTATAAGTGTTCGCCGAGGGCAGTAAAGTGCGCCAGTTGTATAACAGTGCTCAAAGTTGTCACTGCTAGCTTAATTTCTGGTTCTGTTTGGCATGGGCTTGTTGCAAGGCAGTTCCAATTTTATTCCCATTATAGTTAATGCACTTGACTTAGATGAAGATCAGATCACATTTTATGACAAATTAATGCAGAAAACTATGAAATTCCAAAAGGTTCACATAATTTTTTGCCACTGTACATAGTGTAGCTTAGAGGGTAACAGATGGTATCAGTTCAAATATGTTTATTATATATTTAATAATAAACATTGATGTTTAGTTAAATTTTTTTTTTACATAAACAGAGAATCTAAAAGTTAATTTACTAATAACAATAATGTTTATATTCCATGTCTCCATAACTAGCTAAAACCCATGTAAACTTAGATGACAGGTGTTTCTCTTGTGAAAACAGCTAATCATGAAAGGAAATTTTATAGCTTGATAAGTTAGGCAAACAAGTTCAATGAGAAGAGTCTATTTCCGTGTAGTTTTAAACAAGCAATTGTCGTATTTATTTATTTTAATTATTTTTTATAACACTTGTGAGTCAGACGGCTAAGTACATCAAGTAAACATTAAATGTCCACTTGGCGAGTCCACTTGGTGAGGTACGTTTCTTTACACATGAGATCATCAACATGGACTGGGTTTTTCCTAAGATTCAGTTCTATTCATTTTATCTGCATTTACATTAATCTTCATAGTTGAGTAAGAAGAGTAACGTTGTGAATTTCACTCTGTAACTCTGTATTCTGTATACATGGTCATGGGTGGAGCCTATCCCACCAGACTTAAGGTACAAGGCAGGGAACACTAAGCTAATACAGGGCACACACATACACATGCTCATTCACAAACTATTGGCATTTTGGGAATTCAATTCAATTCAGTTTATATATACAATACTATCAGGAAACTGTAGTACCCGGAAGACCCACCAAGCATGGGAAGTCTCCAGAGGCCCAGAGGCAGACCTGAATCCGGACCCTAAGGGTACAAGGTGACGGTGCTAAACAATAAGCTGCCGCTGCAGATCTCTTAGCAGGCATATTTACTGGCAGCTTGACCACACAATTCCAGATAGCCAGATCCATGGCTATACAATGCTCAGTTGCTATGACACGTGCCATAGAGGCAATTGGAAGATGCATGAAAACTGGGCACACACCTGCATAGGCTTCTGAATCTCAACTGAGTCAGTTATCCTAATCGTTATGTTGAAAAAATATATATACATAAAAGACAGTAAAATATTACATAATCCAATATTTTTTAAAAATCCTAATCAAGTCTATCAAGGTTTATTTGCAAAAACAAGAAAACATATGATTAGAGCTCCTCAAAAATCTGTAGCTTACAAAATCTTAGAAAACCAGCGTATCTCTTACAAAAAATGAAAGCACGCTATCTGAGACCACTAATGCATTTTTGGAAACAATAAGGTTTTTTATTTATTTATTTATTTATTTATTTATTTATTTTACACCTAACACTATGCTTAGTTTAGTACTTTTCATTGCATTCAGTATGACATTTATATACTAATGTTTACTTATATACATATTTTAAAGGCAGCTTTGCTTTATAATTGTTTTCATCATCATCATCATTTTCGCCTAGTTATTATTATTCATAAACTAGAGCTAAAAAGATGGAAAACACTACATGGCAGATATACAAAACATCATTAACATATTTGTGTACAAATACAAAAAAGGATTTGACAATAAATTTCCATGTGTTAGGTTAACACCTAGTGTTTACACAAATATCTCTTAGGTCAATACTCCAGGTGCTTGCTTTGTGAACATGGTTTTACAATGTAATGAGTTAACATCAGTGCAAATACAGATAAGAGGATGTGCATCTAATAAGTGGATGGTGTACAAGGAACTATCACAAGACATCATGTTATCACAGGGAGGGGTTTATATTATTAGGTATAACTGTATGAGGAAACTTGGGGCATAATTAGGCCTGAGACTGACATGAAATAATCTGTAGAGTAAATATTTTTCTCTTACAGTGGATGAAAATAGATCATTTTGTGAATAAAAATTTAATATTTTTAATAACATCAGAATGGCAATAATAAATTAATGAGGCAAAAATGTCACACTTAATAAATATATATTTTTTGAAGTTGCATTTCAATTTCTTTTATGAAACAGAAAAATACTATAGTTTGAAATTATATAAATACGACTTGGTATATTTTTAGATTTCTCTTGAGTACAATTTTCTCTAAGTACTGAAATGCTGTACATGAGTTTGTAGTAATCTTCCACCAAGGTCAATACCATGCTTATTCCGTTACCACTCAAAGACAGTCAAACATGCTACGAATGATAAACAAGAACTAAACAGAAAATATGAAACTGAGTAAAGAATGTTTAGACTCTATTCCGCATGTCTGGACTATGGTACAAAACTGGAGGAAGGATGGAGGAAAGGAGTTCAAAACCCTTGAGGAAACATCCCAAAAGCAAATATCTTCAAAAAGAGGTGAAGTGAAACTCTTTTCTTGACTACATCGTCTTTGTTATTTAGCCTGCCTGCAATCCTGTGTGCCAAAAATGTGTGGAATATTATGAAGCACAACATACAACAAGGACAAATGAGAAACATAAGACAAGCATCAAGCAAGAATGGCAAAAGGTTCCACTTTCAAAACTTTTTGTTTTAGACAACAACTGGTGTCTAAGTGTTACTAAATGCGTAGTCAGAGTTCTTACAAGAAGGGGTGATGTAACACATTGAAATGTGTTTGTCATCAAATTCACAATTATCATTTATTTACAAAGGGCAATGAAGTTGTGCTGTGTTCTCTTTAATTGTCATGTTGTGTTCGTTTTAAGCTCACACTCATAATGTTCACGGTCACTAAAAGTTCCGATAAACTCACATTTTTTTTAATAATAAAAAAAAAAGTTTTGAAAAAAAAAATGATTACCTGCAAAATATTTTTTGCTTAACAACTATGCTTGTGGTAAGATCTTTAAAACTTTTGCCACATGATTTATTAATGTAAAATGACATTAAACATGTTAAATCATTTACAAGAACAACATTTCCTACTCAAATATTAGCTTATCCTGGTCCTTTCATCTTCAAAAGTAATTTTATATATGCAATAATAATAACCTCAAGTTATCAAATTAGTAACCTAATTTTTTTTTT